>JACDRP010000577.1:17225-34148 GCA_013841185.1 Hycleus phaleratus | reverse complement strand
TTTGATTTGCAGGGGAATCCTCAGGACATTTGAGTACAAGTTGGACCTTGTAGCTCATCTGGAAGTCGGTCAAAAAACGATTTTTTTTCGGCAATAACGCGATTTTCATCAATCACTTGCACATGTAAAACGATTGAGAATCACCCAAAGATCCTCGTAAAGTTATTTTTGGATCATTCTTTGTGAGTGCTACTGATTGATGAAAGTGAAGACAACACTTAAATTGACTTGCTGATAAGCTACGAGGTCCAACTTTTGCTGTATAAACCCTCATAATATTCCACGAGTCACCCACTAATAGAAAATTTATCTTTAATCTATACTACGTGCTCCACGTAAATAGTCCTAGTTTTTAAGGCAGCCCTTATTAATTGTCGGGCGATTTGAAAAATATTTTGAAAATTTGTAAGAGGATACCCAGACAACATTTTCGCAAAAGTTGGACCACTTAGCTCATCGGAAAGTCGCTCAAAAAATGATGTTTTGGGCAATGTCCCGATTTTCATCAATCAATTGCACATATAAAGGATCTTCGTAAAGCTATTTTGAGCCATTTTTCGTCGTTTTACCTGTACAGTTGATTGATAAAAATCAGAGTATAATGCAAAAGAACTTTTTCAACCAGCTTTTTGATTGGCTACATTAAAATATTCTAGGGGAATCCCCTGTGAATATTCAATGCATTTTATAAATTTCCCGCCAACTAATAGGACCTATCTTTTGAATGGTCCACCCAGTATAAAATAGTGATAGGAATGTTGAAATAAAACGAGCAAATTACCATGTAAAATTCTTTTTATAAAAGAAACATAAATAAACTATAAAATGAAACAATTAACAACAGGAAAAACAAATATTGCTCAACTATTACTATAAAATTCAATTAAAATCACCTAATACCACAAGTAATTGTTCTCCTTAAAAATACTATAATCGATTATTAGAAAAATAGATTTACTATTGTCGTTAATCCAATTTAAAAATAAAGCAAGAGAATTGGCTAATTGGTACGAATATTTGGTAAATATCCGAAATTTAAACGTAACTGTTCTAGAAAGACAAACGTTAAAATTGTATGCGGTGCTAAACGCACAAAAGCCGGTACGTAGCCCTTAAAGAATCCCAAAGGGCCTAATTTGGCCGTATATGTGATAATATGCCATAAACCATTAAATTCACCCGGTTTAGCATTCATAGCTCTCGTTTTGATAACATCAAGTGGTTGGGTTAGAGTTGTAGCGATAGCACCCTAGAAAAATGTTTCAATATAAAACTTTAAATTTTAAACTAAAATAAACCTACAGCCGACAAACTAGATAAAAAATGTGTTGTTAGATTATCATCGAAATATTTGGTGTTCAATAGAATCGATTTGATTTGATCGTAAAAACTCAATTGGCCAACTGTCATTAAAATAGCACGACCGGTTGCTGTAGATGCACCACTCCATAATTTCCTAACGCCCTCCTCTTTTAGAACACGATATAGGCCATCGATTGCATGTTTATAACTGAAATTATTTCTAAAAAATTTGCTTTAAATACGATTTTAACCCTACTTTCGTCGTTTGTCTGGTGTTAATTTGACATCGTTCTGCATGCGGACGTTGATCATATCGGCGGGTGTACCAACCCATCCGCCAGCGGCGCCAGCTAGGGCAGCTGTTGCCATTTTCGTTGTAAATCCAGAATCGGGCGGTAGTGCCTGTTTGATCACCTCATAAATACCGAAACGTGTCGTTGAATACGTCAACTGGCGGCATAACGACGCCGATAGGCCGTTGTATAGAGCGAAAAGACCTTGTATGATAGAATAACACCAAATTATAACAATAAATAAACGAAATTTCACCAAAATAACACCCAAAAGTTCTAACGGGTGTACTAATTACAGTAAAGTGACTAGTTTGGTAGATTTTTTATGATTTGAACATGAATTATAGTCACGTTACCTTGAAAAGACGACAATTAAATGTTAATTTGTTAATAAATCCAAAATCAACATAGCAACTATCCAAAAAAGTGTAAAAATAACAAATTATAGACGCCAATTATAATTACGAATCAGGGACGCTTCAAAAACTGCGACTAACACTAATAGACAAATTTAGATCTTTTAACTCAAAATTTTGTGTTAAAGGGGCTATTAAGTCGAATATTTTACCCAATTTAATTCAAATTAAGACTTAGAGCCAAATTTAATGTAAAGAAATGTTAATTTAAGCAAATTTGGGTGACTAAGTTAGCCTTTTTTGGAACGTCCCCAGTACTAATCAAACATCACTCAGAAATTTCAAAATTTCACAATTTCAATCGGCTTGGATAATTACTTTGAATGTTTATTATTTGCGGGTCCTTCTACTATTCTACAAGAAAATTTTGGCCATTTTTGAAATAGTTTTTCTCGTGTATTTTAAAGGAATTTGAAATTAACTCTCACCGTCTCGCTTAATAACAGCACCAGTTAATTTAACAATTGATACTTTTTCACCTTGTTGGGTTTGTAAATGGACTTTTAACGTATCTAATGGATGCGTAATACAGGCAGCTCCGGCTGATGCTAAACCACCAAAGTACCAACGGCCCACACGTTTCTGCTGATTTTCAGACATAATTACCTAAAAAAAAATAACAAACAGCGTGCTGTATTATCCAAATTGAGCCATCCAACTAGATGGAACACTATCAATTTTGAATTACATTATCAGAGTTGAACAAATAAATTTTTCACATAATTTTTATTGAAAAATTACACCAAAATTGATCGGATATACTAATAATTTAACGTCAAGTTTTCAATTTCAAATGACATTCATGCTTGAATTATCCAACTGCATACTATAACTAAACGACAATCACCGAAATCGAGGAATAAAATAATCATAAAACTTATCTTTAAGCAAAAAGAATACGGAATAATTGTCTTATTGTAGAAATAATTAGGATTGATTTTAAATTTGGCGCGTATTTCAACCGAAAAATGGCCGAATTGAAACAACGCCATCTGTTGCATAATTTATAAATAGCAATTTTTAATTGTTCTTATTTAATAGTAATATTAATTACTAATTAATTGAGATACTCACAAATTGTAGGTATTACTGATTTTATAGGTAAATTAATGATTTTTTAATAATAAATAACGTTATCTAGAAACAAACACTACTCATATTAAAGTATACACGCAATTGTACAATCAAATTTAGAATGATTTGCATTATTCCAAACAATAATGATGATAATAATAATAAGAGCGATTTCACCTTTATCGTATCATTATTTATTTAAGAAATTAATGAATCAATTCAAAAATTCGCACCTTCCCTCTCCATAGAATAGTTAAAGCGCCATCTAGTGATGATTCAATAAACAAAATAATTTTCCTCAAATTAAATTAATTCAATTGAGAACAATTCTTATTGTTTTAAATAACAAAAACCTAATAATCATTTGTTAATTATCGCTAATTGATAAAAAATCCCAAGAAAATGTGGTTTTATTTCAAGTAAGGGCGCCCTCTAGTGGATAATTGTGAGGATGTTTTCTAAATTGGCGCCTTGACTGGCAACGGCCCCATCTGGTGGCAAAATCGATCACAAATCCCGAAATTTTCCGTTTATTATCAAACAATAATTAACAAATTGATTAGAATTAACGTAACTGAATCTATAGATGCAATTATAGTTGGTGAAATTAACCGAATTGTAATTAGTTGTATTTTTCAAAAATTGGCGCTCTTTTTGTAACCGATAGCACCATCTGGTGTACGAGTCGTGAAAGAAAACGTGAGACGCCCAAATTTTTTTAAGGTTATCCCACATCTCCGCAAAAATCATAAATTTCCAATTATTAATTAATTTGTGGTAATTATTATCAATTACACTACTTACGTTTAATTAATTTCGATAATTTGATAGGTAATGTGGTAGAAATCACCTTCACTATCGGACGATAAGAGTGATTTTTACGATCAAATCGACCACATGGTTGTGGTTGAGACCGAACGAAATGTCCTCGATGTTCTGCTACCCGACTCCGATTCGATGTAATTTTATCTAAATATTTCCATATTTTTACGATTTTTATGCAATTGTGGATGATTTTGTCCCGAAAAGGCAACTTTCGATTGTGAAGTGTCAGACTGGGCGCGATAACCTTGACCTGTTATTGATTACGTTTGCACGGATTTTTTCACTTTTTTATCATTGACAATGATGTCGGTAACGGCATTGAACCCGGTTCTAGCCTGTCTCGATATTAAGCCGACCGACCGAATTGTGGCTATTCGAGAATCGGGCAATATTGACGCCAATTTTATTCTCTCTCATTTGATTAAACAGATCTTTAACGAGGACAATCAATTGTGTTTCGTTATATTGCACAATACGGTAACGCATTATTGTAATGTTGGTAGACGATTAGGGTACGATTTAACGAAGAGAATTGATAATGGTGGTGTTAAAATGATCGAACCAATCAAAGATATTGTCGATGATATCGGTAATAATAACACGAAATATATTGGTGATAATCACAAGGAGATTATTGAAGATTTGTATAAGAACATCAATAATTCGATTAATGAATTACTATCGAAATCATTGACGAAACGCGCGTATTTAATCATCGACGATATCAGCCATTTATTAGACTTAGGTATCGACTATAAATTAATTTTAACGTTCATTAATTATTGTCTAAATCTAATAAATAACGAACGTATTTACATCGTAATAAATACGCACGTTTGCGGGAAATACGATGAGATTATTGCGAATAATTTGAATTATTGTTCGGACGTTTTCATTGATGTACAACCATTGAAAACTGGCTATAGTAAGGAAGTTAGCGGTATGTTAGTTATAGAGAAAGGTGATGATGACTCACAGAAAGCGCAATATCATTTTAAAACGTTCGATAAGGGTGTTAAAACTTTTAATTTAGGCGAATCGATTTATAATCTGTACAGGTAGACTGATTTTGTTCTGTTATTTTCTTAAAGCAATTTTGATTTTGTAAAATTGTAATAATTTTTGTTTTTGTATACATTTTAATAAAAATTACAAATGCTTATTTATTGAATCTTGTGCTTAAAATTTTTGAAATTACAATCAGTTGGTGTATTGTTGGTTGCCTATGCATGTAAACGCAATTTAATCAAAATTCTTATAATGAAGGAATTAAATTGATAAATATTCGCTCAATTACAGATTCTATTAGTTATGTGTGTTTAATTTTAGAAAAAAGCCGTTTTTACAAATTTTGATAAAAATCTGGAAGTTGAGCTACAATTATATTCGTAAGTGCATTACTGGTTGCCTATACAAGCGCCCAGAATTTAAATTGAATTTGTGATAATCAATAAACTGGATATATATTTTCTAAATTCAATCATGTGTTGGTGTGTTGATTCCAAAAAAAAAGCGAAAAACTATTATTATCAGTGCACTAATTGAAAGAAATTAGAT
Source organism: Hycleus phaleratus (assembly GCA_013841185.1). Classification (NCBI taxonomy): domain Eukaryota; kingdom Metazoa; phylum Arthropoda; class Insecta; order Coleoptera; family Meloidae; genus Hycleus; species Hycleus phaleratus. The sequence goes on along the minus strand of JACDRP010000577.1, from coordinate 28,681 downwards.
TATATGAAAATATGTATAGTTGGTTGCCTACACAAATAATTGAGAAAATCATTGACTTTTAATAATGAAGAGACTAAAACAAATAAATATTAGATTAATGATATTTTGTAATCCTCATCGTACGTGTATTTTATATGAAATTTACAAAAATTGCTGCAAGTTTTATTTATTTAATTGAGGGAGCTACAAATATACTCATGCGTGTATTTTTGGTTGTCTATATAAGCGAATCTAACTAGAAAATAACTGAAATTTCAATAAGTGAGGAAATAAAGTAGATTTTTCTCAAATTAGAAATTACGTTGTTCTATTTTGCGCTCGATTCGAAAAATAAATAAATAAAATTTTATCAATGCAAGTTTCAATGTCTACAAACTGTGTACAGTTGGTTGCCTAGTTTACACCACCTATAGTTGATTTATTTAATAATTTAATGTTAATAAAACACAGTAATTCAATTATTTTTAATAAAATATTCAGGATATTCAAATATTAATGAATAAAAACAATCAAATTTACCTGTAACGAATATAAATATAGGAAAAATTCTCCGTCTGTTCACATATTTGGCTCAATTTGTCCGCAAATGAGTCGAATTAACAAATTTTCTTCTGTTTAATCAGAATTCAACTGGTAGTAACCATTTAGTCATCGTATAAATCTAAATAAACCCATTACGGAATCATTATTTGCATTTTAAAGCCAAATAAGTAAAACTCACTCCATTATTGTAAGTCTACGTGTATATTTAGTTGCATACCCAACATTTCTCATTGCGAACTATATTAGTTAATAATTCAAATTCTAATCAATATTAATAATCAATAGGGGCTTAAAGGTAATAATCTATGCTTTAAATTGATTTTGTCGGTATTTGGTGATAAAGAAATCGGATAATCCCAATTGAGCTACAATTATCGTTAAAATCCAAAGCGCATGCGTATCAGGTCAGATATTGTTCGATTTCTCTTTTGTTTATCCTTGCTGATATCCCCACCATTTTAGTCGGTACATTGTATGGCGTCATCGGTGGTCCTGTGAGATTGTTTTCTTTATTTTATTTTTATTTATTTATTTTTTTCCGCTAAATAACATCCGTCACAAGTCATCCATCGGTCAGTCAGTCAATTGTGTGCCGTTTTTGTACGTGAATATCGCCAGTATTTTGGACAATGTTGATACGATTTTAGTCGGAAACAAAAGGGAAATTTTGGACGGATTATATCTAGTGTGCGCGTGAATGTTTCGTGTGTTTTCAAAGGGGTGGACTCGTTGAAAAATCGCTCAATTAACTAAAGCAGCCCCGATTTAGACTCAACAAATAAACTGATAATAGAAGAAATATGGGGAGTTTATTTAAAGTTATATTTTTTATAAATATTGTGATATTATACGTAACGACTGAGGTAAGTTAGTTTTTTTAATTAAAACACAAAGCCTTTCTAATTATTTTCAACAAATAAATTACCGAAAATCTAGAATTTGACCTGTATTTTTTGGTCTATTCCCACTTCACGAACACATACACACAATAATTTCAGATGTACCAACAGTTTCGGCGAAATTTTCAATAAACTTGGTAATTGGCCAAGTTATCCTTGACTAAATTAACGTAAACATGCCTATTTTAGAAAGAAATAACGTTAATTACTCGCATTATTAATTATATAAATGATTCGACTAGAAATTATAAAAATTATCATTAAAAATTGTAGTTGAAATAATCAAGGTAGCTTTGGAATATTGGAATAACGATCAACTAAATGCAGCCCTCTTATTTAGTAAATCATTGATTTCCTTGAATTTTCACCTTAAAATCCAAGGTTCTTCGATTATCACTTGAAAACAATAAAATATTCATAGAAATTACATAAAATCAATATAAATTATAATTAAAATCAATCAATTATTGTAGAAAACAAATGAAATTTGCATAGACTTCTTGATTATTTCCACGACTGGCGGTAATTTTAAAAATTACATTTTACTGTTATCGAATATTTCGTAAAATTCTGGTATTGGTGATAAAGCTTACGTCAACATTGAAATTAGTCATCGGTCTTATATTCATGTTAATTTCGATACAATCACTAGGCGTGCAAAGTCAATTCGAGGCGATTTTTCCTTTTATCGCTGAAATTTTTTTTAAAAATTATGCGAAAATTACTGTAATTAACACATAATTTTCGCATGTTTATCGTAAAATCTAACCCAACTGTTTTTATGGCGTTTTTTCGTCGATACTATCGTTTATTATGAATTTTTATTAACGCTACTAAATTATTAAAGGCGTCGTAGTATGTAAATTATCCAAATAGGAAACTCCAAAGTAACGATTTTCAGAACAAATTTAGATATTATCGACTATCGTAGTGTACGTGTACTAAATTTAGTCAATTGATACTCTAAAAATGCGATTTATTTGAGGTCGACAAGTATGTCTACCCTTCAGATTGTACTCAATGTTGTTTCTATTAATTACTTCATCCTTAAATTGTAAAAAAAGTTGGTAGATTGCATTAAAAATAAGGTTGTTTTTGTAGTAATTCAGGAATATACGTTTTAATTTAAAAATAGACTGGTTTGTATTGGAAAATCCAATACAACTTTTCTCAATGAGATTAAAAGTTTTAATTTGTATATCGGTAAAAGTAATTTCCAAAAAAAAAGAACAGGCCCATGGGCGAATTCCTATCCGTCCGTCTGCTTGTTTAATTGATTTGTTCAAATTTCATTGAATCTATTTGTTTTTCATCGTGTTTTTATAGTTAATCAGATTATAGTTTTATTCAAAAATTTTGCACAGGGTTGGCTCATGGGGCGAGTTAGAATGTCTCAAAATCTGCACTCCAGGACTCTTAAAATCTCAAAATTTTCTCTCAATATTGATTGAATAGTGAAATTTGTTAAAAAGTTGCTATCATAGAGCCAAAAGTTGTTAAAATTTGGATCAAAAGTTGATTTAAAATCAGAGATGGTTTTTAAAGATTTTATTGGGAGTCAAATTTTAAATTTTGAAAAAATTTAATAATCCATTATTGTTAATGTTGTTATATGGGATTGATTTTGAGAACTTCTTTTATTTCATAAATAAGTCTATATTACATTATATTGTTTACCATTGATTTTCAAAAGATTTTCCTTTTTTTATCAACGATACAGTCTGAAAGGTAATGAAATTATCTATAAATTACAATACACTTTATACAAAAATAATTAATTTTAATAGATAACAGGTGAAAATGCCTTACCATAAATTTCCAGTAAATTTTCCAAATTTTAATTTCAAACTATCCGCAAAATAATCTGGTATTCATCAGCTTTCAAACGAGCCGTGGTTCAATTGGCTGGGTTTAAAATTGTACGAAAAAAATTAAATTAGAATGTCTAAACGTTTCATCAATTCTCCGGAAAACTAAAAATGCGATTGGAAAATTTGCGGATTTGGAAAGCGCTTTTAATTTGCTACATGTTCTGTGAAATTCATTAGAAAATAAGCGATATTTGTGAAGTTATGAGGGAAAATATAAAAAAAAATGTAAAAAGCTAAAAACAGGCTTTTATATTTCCTTCTCTAACTCTAGATTACATCCGAATTTACAAGAATCCGATAACAATTACCCTGTTCCTTAAAATGCTCTTTCAAATGCCGTTTAGATCGCTAAAATCCGTTGGAAAATAAACGAGAAATCATGTTTTTCTTGCCTGACTTAATATTTCAAAATTTAGTCTAAGTTTCCATCAAAAGGTCGAGATTTTATCTTTAAATTTGACTCAAAGTGGCTAAACTTTGTTGTTTTTTTTTTACAGTTACGTAACAAAATTAGTTAATGATGAGAACATCTAATGAGAATGATTCAAAATTTGACCGGAAAAACTCGAAAATCCGATTGAAATATCTAAAAATTTGGATTTATATTCAAAAAACTCCCATTAAATCGTGGTAATTCGATAATTAAACAGCACAATTTAACAGAAATTGGCGATTTAGTATGCAGAAAATGCAGATTTTTCGCCTCAGGCGGTATTTTCTATTGTTCCAGTCTTGATAATTCTGGAACTATAGAACAAAAGTGATAAATACCAAAGAAAACAATCTTCAAATATAATTTCTTGTTTTAAAAAAAATCTAATTTAGCCGATAATTCATCATAATTTGGAAATTTTTATCTCGAAAAGCTTATTTGTAAACAATACAGTCTGATCAGTGATCACATTTAATTGATAATGTTATTAATGATTAATAATTTGGCTAATAAACGAAAAATCATACAAACAAGTATGATTAATTGAATAAAAATTAGATAATCGTGACGAAAGGGTATCGTTTTGTTCAAATACAATCACACTAAAATATCATAAAAATTTAACATTTATTCCTTATAATAACGTAATTCCAATAATTAGAAAGATGCGTTTTCTGCCAATGAATTTTTAATGATTACAATTTGTAATCTTGATTTTATAATCATTAGGTTGATTAGAAATTATAAAACTTGTTTTCTATTTGCAATTCAAAAATTATAAAATCTAATTTGAATAAATTCGCATTATTATGTCAACAAAATTACAATTTAATGATAGACAAATGAATTTCAAACGAATGATAATTTTCTAGAGATTTCCTGTCCTTCATCTATAGAAAAACAACACTAAACCGGTAATTGATGGTATAAATAATAGGGTCCATCTAATTATAATTCATAGAAAATATTTTAATTAGATTAAAATAAATAATAAATAATAAAAAAAGAAATTTATTTGAACAAAACATAGGTTACGATTACTATCGCAACACTTCCTCTATTTGATATTAGCAAATATTAAACGAACTTTCTCTATAAATCTGTCTAATAAGGAGGAAAATTAGATGAATTACAGTAAAAGACAAAGATGTCAGGTAAATGATAAATAATTCTAGAAAATTTAAATGGACTCTAGACAATTCAAACAAATCGTTTAAGGAATATCCAATTATTTATATACGTGTAATAGACATACTTTTCTGGCAAGTACTTATGTAAGTTTTCCTTAGAAAATATACCTACTATGTATAGTATGATATTAGATAACAGTTCTATTAAAATATTGCGTTATTTTTTCGACTATGTTTAATTCTTTTCATTTTTATTAAGATATTTTGTTATATTGGCTGCACAAGAAAGTTATTTCGTAGAAAAATTAACATAAAATTGGAGAAATTCGCGAAATTTCTATAAATGCATTAGAAAAATAAATAATTGTTTAAAACGGCGTTATAACGGGTGGTCCATTCAAGAATCTAGCTATAATTTGAAGATGAAATCCTATTTAATTAGCGAGAAGTTCGAAAAACGTTTGAAGGACTCATGGGAAGATTTTAGCAAAATTTAAGCCCCATATCTCATCGGAAAATAGATCAGAAATGTTCTCAAAAACGAACAACACATGTAAGATGACTCAAGAATCACCCCAACAATAAATTTTCGCTTTTTTCTGCTGCATTACAACATAAAATAAAGAGAAGTGAAAAAATTCAAGAATCCTTGAATTGTTGTTTGAAAATTGATAGACTACTGTATGAGCTACGAAGTCTAAATTCCACTAAATGACCCCCAGAGACTCCTACAAATTCTTGAAATATTTTTCGAAACGCTTAAATATTTCGGTGGTCCATTCGGTATTGTTAATAATTTTTTTTGAAGCTTTACGTACTAGATTTGTTATATTACGTCAACCACCTACACCTGCTTTAAAAATCTGTGTTTATAAACTAAAAATAGCCGTTTATACAATAATCAAATAAAAGAAAAAAACAATTATCTTTTGATTTTAGAATTAAATTATAGACATTTCAAGAGGGCACCTTTTATTAATTCGATCTATTTTAATTGAAAGTAATTAGACTGGGAATATTTCGAAAGAAATGACTCTTATTAACCTCAATGAAGGGTGTAGATGTAATTAATTATAAAAAGAAAACTATTAGATTTCTTAAGGGTTACAAATAAATCATTGCCAAATTTATTTTCATCAAGTTCTACTATTTAAAATTCACAGCATTTTAAGGTTGTAATTAATAGAAATTCTGATTCATATTTGTGAAAATGTCAACGATTAATGTCATAATTTTGATAAAAGAATATTTTAGACTTATTCTAATGACTAACACGTATGATAATGATAAGAAAGCTTTTTGTTTAGTCATAAATTGACAAGATATTTTTTTATAAAACAATGAACAAACTAAAAATAGACAACAATTGAATTCTCTTTGTTTTGTTCTAATAATTTCGAATAAAAATAGGTGCATTAGAATTTTTATTGTTAAATTTCCATCTATACCACGACCATTCGAAATCAGTCGACTTCATTTGGAATATTTGATCGTTTCTCGTAAAATTTCTAGTTGTGGTTATCAGTTTTGCGTGCCAAAAAACTGTTATTCTTATCGTAGCCGCATCGTTTAAATAGAAATAAACAGAGCATATAAAATAGTAAAACCTTGACTTTTAACAGGGGCAAACTATTAGAAATTGCAGTCTAAATTTGATAAAATAGCAACGTCTTTTTTATTTTGCAATTCGAATGAACAATAAATTTATATTCATAATGATTGTAATTTATTGCTGAATAAAGTTATCAGTTTTACATAAGAAGAGATAAATTAATACGTAATCGACACAAAATTGAACAATGTTATAATTATAACATGTTAATTAATTATTAATAACATTAGTTAATTGAAGATAAGTTGAATGATACGGCAATACAGAATGTCCCACCTAATTACGGTTATTTACTACAAATTTTAATCGTTCAAAGTCTCGTGGAACATTCTGTATAATTGGATTCTTTCACAAATTCGAGATCGTCACGTTGTTCGTGTTTAGAATTCTTGTGATAAAACACGTGTTAAGACACCTTACATTTCAATCGTTTGTATGAACAGGTTTTTCAATCACGAGTAAAACGAATCGAATTTCGTGATATAAACGTCCGTTTTTGAATAGAAATTGGATATTGGAGGGATCTTTGTGGCTATAATTCATCATTATCACCTTATCCTTTATGATTTTTAAACAATAAACGAATTTCTAAAGACTATTTTTCTAGAATTCGATGATTTAAAGGCGCTTTGTAGCTGTAATTCTCTAATATTTGTTGTTTGTTCCTTAATTTTAATAAAACTCATTTAGAAATTGAAACAAAATAAACAATTTGTGACGCATTTATCCACAGACCGTGGAATTTGGTCTTCATTATAAAAAAATACAATTGAATTTGGAGTGGTTTAGTTTTTTAGAAATTAAAAAAAGCTATTTGTCTCGCAAATCGATCATTGATCAATCAGGATGATTGTGTTATCAATCTGAGATAAATTCCCACAGCTTTGTTTACTTAATTATTGTATATTTTGATGAAATAGCAAATTTAATCGTTAATTTTCAATAATTTTGATTATTATTTTCAGGTTTATAGTGCTGAAACGAATGACGTTAGGAATTATTATGAACAACCAGACCCAGCTGCCCATTGTATATGGTATGGTCAATGTAATCAACGTGGTTTAGTTAAACAAAATTGTCCATATAATGGCCCACCGAAAACATTAAATGATACAGATGCCCAAAAATTATTATATGAATGGTGTCCACATCTATTTCCAAATAATCAACCAACTGATAATATTCAAACATGTTGTGATATTAATCAAATTGAAACATTCTCAAAAAGTATACAACAAGCTGCAAGTCTATTAAAACGTTGTCCATCATGTATGATGAATTTAGCTAGACATTTATGTGAATTTACATGTAGTCCAGATCAATCGAATTTCGTTCAAGTTAATAAAATTCAAAATAATACAAATGGCATTCAATATATCGATGAGATTAGTGTTTTTATTGATTTTAAATATTTAAAAGGTACATTTGATTCATGTAAACAAGTTAGTATGCCGTCTAGTGGACAATTAGCAATGGATATTATGTGTGGACCATGGACGGCAGCTGGTTGTACACCAATGAGATGGTTTGAATTTATGGGCGATAGTAAATCACCATTTGTACCATTTCAAATCAATTATAAAACGGAAAAGAAGCCAGGATATATGCTATTGAATCCACATATCACACCGTGCAATCAATCTGTAGATGTGAGTATTCGATTTTAGAAACTACCACAGCTTAATTACCAAAATTTAGAAAAATCTAGCATGAAGTTTTCGAAAAAAAGTAGAAAGAAAATGCCAAAAATAATATTTTTTCAATAATTTATTTTTTATCTCACAAGTAAACCTTACGAAGTNATTGGCGAAAATTTTGAGATTTTCAAAAAAAACCCCTTTTTTTCATGTTTCCCAACGAGCTACATGGTCCAACTTTCACTGAAATGTGCACTAGGGACCCCCTATAAATCCTTAAAATTTGTTTCCAATCATTTGACAATTGATAGGAGTTTTGGATGGTTTGACTACAAGGTGACGGACCCTGTATGTTCCATTTCGATATGTTTTGTCGTTTTTGAGTTATCCTTGCGATATATCTCTCATTCCTTCTGATGGGAGATTGAGAGCCTTCAAACCAAGTGTACGGTACACATTGATAAAAATCCAATTATTTAATGTTAGCAGTGTGTTTATAACACTGTTTGAAGTTTAAATTTGGCAATATTAGTAATAGTTTCCATTAAATCTTAATATTGGATTTTTCTAAAGATTTTAATAGAAATAACAAAAAGGTCGTTACATTTATAGCCTTGTTTTAACATTAAATCTTTGTAGAAAGTTTAAAGACTCTAGAATACACTGTAACAATCAACTAATTGTCTAATTGAGAATCTATAAATATAACAATTCATGCTCTATTTATTTAATCACCAGAACGTTCAATTCGAATTTATTGATATCAATTGTTCTAATAAATTTCTGTTTTATTTTAATGTCTTGTATGATGAAAATTGTTTGTTCGTTTCAAAATTCAATAGGTGTCATCCTGTTATCTATATCCACAGGTGTAGTATTATCGTTTGTAAAGAGAACGCGAAATTGCTATTTCCTGGAATAAAGTTCGAATATTTGTTTTATCTTTTTTATAAGTACCTAAATATGCAAAGTCACTTTGTTTCATTTTTTTTTTTTTTTATAGATTTGAATGGGAATTAGTCGACAGTTTCGTGAAATTCGGATAAAAATTTTATCAGAATTTTACGATTATTTAGGTCAAGTTTGATACTTGTCATTTTAAATGGCCAATTTACAAAAGAATTTTACTTCGAAATTATTAAAATGAAACGATTCGCTGCCAGACGTTTTTATTTGCGTTTTGTAACGAAATTTTACACTTCCAGCGTAGGTTTCATGAATTTTCTTTTAAATTAACTTTCTCGTTAAGTTGATATAGTAGATTCTAATTATTTTTAATCCAAATTTTTAAGTTAGCTCCTTTAAAAAGCGGAATTTTTGATCGGTAATTTACTCTAAAATCACAGTTTCCATATGAAAGTAAGTCAATTTTTCGCATAGTAATGGTGTTATTAGAAAGTCCATAGAATTGTCTACAAGCTGAATATAACTAGGGGCAAATTAATTATTTTTAACAGGTGAAATGGCTAATGAATTCTCTAGTGATAGTTTTCTAAAAATGCGACTTTTATTTCTCTACGTTTAGTTGTCTTGTACAGACAACATTCTTTAAAATTTTGCCATTTTGGAAAGTTCTTTCAATTTACTATCGACGAAATCTTATTGCAGATAAATCATAGACTTGAGTTGGAGAAAATACGAAAAAAATTCATTTAGAACTCAATTTTCCAAAACGAATGCACTCATGTAATGCAGCTTGAAATGTTCGTTCCAACGAGCCGTAGCACTTGACTGTAGAATAAAAAATAAAGGAGAAATCGCCTATCAAAGTTTTGCTGGCTCGTTTAATTAGAACACCTATTGATATTTAAAAATTGTTTGTCAATGATGCATCTATTTCGTCAAAACAATTAAATAGAAACTTCGATTAACGCCTAAAATCGACAGCTTATGATAAAAATAAACTACAACTATTGGTATTTATTACTAATAATTTTGGGCTTTTCGCCAAATATTGGCTTTTGTTGAAAACTCAGTCACTGTAGCTATAGCTAGAAAACAATCAGTTGTTAGTGCTTAGCTAATTTAATTTGTTTACTAGCATAAATTTAGAAAAAAAAACTTCCATTTGAACGGAATATGTCTCGACAAACTTCCAGGAATTAGATGCATCAACCGAAGCTATTTTTGCAATAGACGAAACGCAGAAACCGTTAGAACTATTCTCTATGCCCGTAAGGCATAGAGATTAATTACACATTAGAAGAACAATTAGAAAGGAAACTGGTTAATTTTTCTCGCATGGAAAAAAGTAGAGCATTACTTTTTCTCATTAGAAGGTCTTTAAAGGCTATTTTAACAAAATTATAATCTAGCTCATTTGGAAGTCACGAAAACTAATTTTGGAAAATATCGCGGTTTTTGGAAATGAAGTCAACACGTATAACGACTCAAAATGCCTTGAGAATCATTTTAAGATTTAATCCGTTCCAGAATAAACTTCTAAATGGGCTACAAAGTTCTAATTTCGCTAAAATGTCTTCCAGGGTATACTAAAAGTTGTTCTATTCTAATTTTAACTATGAATCTACTTGTTTGTCCAAAAACTAAAATTGCTAATTTCCGGTCGTGTAAATTTACATTATCAGGTAAATTATCGAGTTATAAATTTTAGATTAGCCTTTGAATAATTCCAAGTGACCTAATATTCAGAAATCTCTCTTTTATTGTATCAATTTTGAATAAATAAATAAATTTGCGGCCGACAAAACACCGATGATAAATGTTTAATAGTCTAATTAAAATTTTAAATATGTTATTATTTATGGTAATTATTCGATAATTTTCCTAAAATTTTAGGGTAAATCAGCCCCATGTAGTTGTATAGATTGTGAAGCAACATGTCCAGTACCAGCCCCATTGCCACCACCACCACAACCCTTTCATATTGGTGCAGCTGATGGTTATGTTGTCATAATGATTATTGTCTTTTTAATTGGTTCAGCATTCTTTCTAATGATTGTTTTCGTATGCCCAACCAAAGCACAAATAGGTAAGAAATTCGTTTTTTTTTCAGTATTTCGACGATTTACATCAACGTATCTAACAATAAAATGAAACAAAACGACGATTTTGTGTTGATATTTTAATTTTATTTGCAAAATTGCAATATTTTTTTGATATTTCCAACTAAAATGGCTTTCCTATGCTATTATAATTGTACAGGTATTGATTACTAATAATAATAATAGTAAAAGTCGTACATACAACGTAACGATTTATATCAAACGACCAACTTTGAAGGTATTTTTTTTTTAATAATTATAAATTGTCCTGTCTGTAATTTATTCTTGAAGACGTAATAATGCGAAAAACTAGAAAAACAAGCTCT
>JACDRP010000577.1:0-17195 GCA_013841185.1 Hycleus phaleratus | reverse complement strand
TTTTTTTTTTTTTTTTTGGTTGGAATTACAAGAGAAAAAAGGGAACTTGTGATTTCTGGTAGAAGTGGCTTTATTCGTCATTATTTTCGTTTTAATCACTAATAATTTAATAGTTTTAATTTTTGCAACTTTAACAATTAACAGAGGTGTATTTTTAATTTCTATAGGCATTTCATTTCTTACAATTCGTAAATTTTTGTGTTTATTAAAAGTATTTGGTGCTAAATATAACAAGAAAACAAAAAGAAATGAAACGTCTATAATTGTGTGATTTTCATTTATAATTTTGGGCTTTTTCCAACTTATACACACGTTGATTTGATGAAAATACAAAAAATAATAATAATAAGGAAAACATAATGAATAAAATGCTATATAAATTAAAAATAATAACAACAATAATAAGACAGAGGTAATTTGTTATATTTATTAAGGTTACGTTTAAGGTTAAATGATATTCGTTGCCTTGAACTAAAATTCTAGAAAACGTGGCTTTTTGAGTTGCAAAATCATCGGAAAAAAATGGAACACCTGTATTGATCATTTTATCTCATCATTAACGTTTATCTAAAGGTGTGTTTAATGAGATCATCTAAAATTTAAACAAACATTAATCATTTTGAGCTTAAAACTAAAATAATCTAATTCTACTTTATATTTTTTCGTTTTATATCGATTGTGTTAGGATTTTTTGAAAAATCTGGCATTTAGTCTAAAATTTGGAAATTTTAGTAGACAATTTTATTTAATTTTGGATATTTTCCAGTAGTTGTGGTTATTATTGAATTTTTTTAGAAAATTGCCCTTTAACAAAATTTTGAAAAATACCAAAATTTCAAAATTTTGCTTCATTTTTATTGCACCACAGATTCGGAAAAAGTTTTTTTGCCTTCTATTGAAAAATTTCACTATTTTATTTAATTTTAATGCAAAATTTTAACACAAATAAGACTAAATTTTGCAAACAATCTTTGTTTAATTTCCATTTAGCCTTCATATTTATTGATAAAATAGTGCTGAAAAATTTGATATTATGGGAAATCCCCTTTCCATACTTTTCATGTATTAAATCTCTTATCATTGCAAAATTTCCGGTTATTCAATTGTCGACTCTTTTGTTATTAATTTTGTGTACAAATCCAATCGAATCACTAAAATTTGTTTTAATGGTAAAAGTAATAAACATTCTATTGGATTACGTCAATTGAAAAAAATAAGATTTAATTTTAGAAAGTTTTGAGCCAATATTAGATTTCCACAACATGTTTTTGGCATTTATTGCACTTTCAACAAATAAAAAAATTGTAAAATCATTGCAATTTTCTAGTTATATCTATTAATACATAAGTATTTCATTTTTCTAATTGAATTTAATTTATATAGCATTTGATTAAACTACTAAATTCTGTCATTATTTATCGCGTGTTTTACTCAAAATGTTTCTAAATTTCATAATACATAAATGTTTCTAGCTCTTATGAACAATTTGAAAACAATTTCAAGGATCTATAAGAGGGTCCTTGGAGATTATTTTACCAAAATTGGAATCGCGTTGCTCATCGGTGAGCTGCTCAAAAATCGTACTTTTTAGAAAAGTTTACGATTTTTGAAACCGAAACAAGCTCGTCAAATGACTCGTAATGATTCAAGGATACTCACCACTTTTGTTTTCAGTTTTCTTCATTTTATTCTGGAATTAACGCCAAGTATTCCCACCCATTTCAGAATAAAATGGAGAAAACCAAATAAGCATCTTTGAGTTATTCAAAATCATTTTCTATGTATTCGTTTTTGGATTTTGCTCAAATGATCTTCAGGGGGTTTCCCCATAAATCGTTAAAATATTTTCCAAATTAGTCGTCAAATATTAAGTGTTGCTAAAATAGCTAGGAACATTTAAATGAAACAAGCGGTTTTGTTTAACGAGTAATTTGTAAGAGCATTTTAAGGATTTATAGAAGGGTTCCTGGAGATCATTTGAGGAAAATTTGGACCTTTAGCTCAATTTAAAACTGGCCAAAAATGACGATTTCGTGATTTCTAAAATGAGCGTATTTTAACCAATTTCTTGATGAACTCTACAGGATTCAAAATTTGCCAGGATTCCTATAAATACTTCAAATATTCTTCAAATAATAGGTGTTGCTACCATTAGAACTAAGAATATCTAAAAAAGGGAATCCATTCGATAATTTCTCTGTTATTTTATTGCTCAAAAATTAAGTTTGGCTTTTTGGAAAGAGCATTTAAAGCTGCATCGNAAGTGAGATTTGATATCACTCATTTCCCGATGAGCTACATGGTCCAACTTTCACTGAAATATAGGAGTTTTGGGCGGTTTGACTACAAGGTGACGGACCCTGTATACATGTAATTGGTAGTAATTTGAAAAGACTTTCGAAAGATCGAAACAATTTTCCGATCTACATAGTAGTTGCTCGGAAAATTAAGAAAATGGAAAATTTCCATTAAAATTTGCATTTATTGAAATTTCAAACATGGAAAGACACCTATATATCATTGAAATATCCAAATTTTGATAATTCTAAGGAAATTATCGATTTTGTTTTCAGTTTTGTAGACAATTTTGTTGGTTTTTCTTGTCTGAAACTCAAAATTTTCACAAAATTCTCGTACCGATAAAATAAAATGCTCCAACTAGTTGTAAAACTTAATTTTTCAATTAAACAAAAAAACTTGAGAAATCGTCCAACAAAAATTCCTATTTTTTGGCCTTCTACCCGGACTTTTTGAGTGAAACATGCGGTATAAAGAATAGAATTTATAATGCATTTATTGGTAGATTGTTGTGTGTATATTTGTTTGTTTGATTTTAACTTATGATTTTGTGCTTGTTTCTTTGGCATGTTGGTTTTGATGGGTGGTTTTACAGTGGGTTTGATGACTAATGGTCATGGTTCTGAAGAAATGCGTGCAGCTGTTGGAAGACGTTTAGCTGGTGCCGATAGACAATCCCATAATGTATTGGGTAGTGATGAAGAGGACAGTCCATTACAGGATTCAAAACGATCTAGTATGTTGAAGTTTTCAAATTAATTAACTTTATTATTATTATTATTATTATCTTTGAAAAACTAAAACGAAAGAAAATTCATCGAGAAATATCCTCCAACAATTTATTGATGGCAATACAACAGTAGGTTTATGATTATAATGATAACAGTCAATTATAAAACATTAAAAAGATGGTAGTAGGAATGCATGATTTGCATAATTTCTGCTTGTTTAATTGATTATTATTTTTAAATCTCACAATTAATTCAAATGTCAAGGTCAGGGTGATTATTGGTGATTGGTAAAGGTGGTGGACTAACAGTTGATTAAATCTAATTAAAAGATATTTTTAAAAAATCGACAGGACTTTTTTCGAAGATTACATTCACCCTGACACTATTACAATTCTTTAAAATTGTCTATTACAAAAAAAATATATAATTTTAGGTGTATCATCCGAGGCTGGTCATGAATTGGACGCGCATTCAATCAATAAAATGCCCGGTGAATATCTACCACCACCATCATCATCATTTTTGGAGAAATTAGGCGCAAATACCGATACAATTCTACAGAAATTCTTCGAAAAATGGGGCATTTTCTGTGCCGAACATCCATGGTTAATATTATTCATTGGTGGTTGTATTATTGTTACTTTCGGACATGGTATCAAATATTTAAAAGTAACAACCGATCCGGTTGAATTATGGGCATCACCAGCGTCACGTAGTCGTATTGAAAAAGACTATTACGATCAACATTTCGAACCGTTCTATCGTAACGAACAGATTATAATACGGGCAAATGGTTTCGATCGTATCTATCATAATACATCGAAAGGTCAATTGGAATTTGGACCGGCTTTCAATGATACTTTCTTGAAGGAAGTATTGAAATTACAGGAGAAAATCCAAGAGATTGGTAGCGGTACAGATTATGGTTTAGAGAAGATTTGTTTTGCGCCCCTAAGACGTGTTGGACAAACCAAATTGAGGGTAGATGAGTGTGTTGTACAAAGTATTTGGGGTTATTATCAGAACGATATTGATACATTCGATGATACCAATTTAGATCCATTGAATTACACATTGAATTATTTAGATCATTTTGTTGCTTGTTCACAAAATCAATACAGTTATGATTGTATAGCCCCCTATGGTGGTCCAGTTGATCCGGCTATAGCATTAGGTGGTTTTCTAACAGATGGACAAACTATATCGAAAAAACCCAATTATAAGAATGCTACAGCTGTTATTTTAACATTTCTTGTTAACAATTACCACAATAAAAGTCGATTATTGCCGGCTTTAATGTGGGAGAGAGAATTTATCAAATTTATGAAGAATTGGACATTGAATGAAAAACCGGATTTTATGGATATTGCCTATACATCGGAACGTTCAATTGAAGATGAATTAGATCGTGAATCCCAATCGGATGTTCTAACAATATTAATCTCATATATTATTATGTTCGCTTATATTGCCATATCATTAGGGCATGTTAATGCATGTTCGCGTTTATTGATCGATAGTAAAATAACATTAGGCCTTGGTGGTGTGATAATTGTCTTAGCTAGTGTCGTCTCATCGGTTGGTTTATTTGGTTTTATCGGTATACCAGCTACATTGATTATAATCGAAGTGATACCGTTTTTAGTATTAGCAGTAGGTGTTGATAATATATTTATTTTAGTACAAACACATCAACGTGAATTGAAGAAACCCAATGAAACACATGCTGAACATATCGGACGTGTTTTAGGCCGTGTTGGACCATCAATGCTATTAACTAGTGTTAGTGAGAGTTGTTGTTTCTTTTTGGGTAGTTTAAGTGATATGCCAGCTGTTAGAGCGTTCGCTTTGTATGCCGGTATGGCATTATTATTCGATTTTATATTGCAAATAACATGTTTTGTTAGTTTATTATCATTGGATATAATACGACAACAAGCGAATCGTTTTGATGTTTGTTGTTTTATACAAGGCACAAAGAAAGATAATTCACCGCAATTACAACAAAACGGTCTTCTATATTCGTTTTTCAAATCAATCTACGTACCAATATTGATGAATCGATATGTAAGGGCGGCTGTAATGGTGGTTTTCTTCGGTTGGTTGTGCACATCTATTGCTGTATTGCCCCATATAGAGATCGGTTTAGATCAAGAATTATCAATGCCGGAGGATAGTTTCGTTTTGAAATATTTCAAATATTTGAAAGATTATTTAAGTATAGGACCACCGATGTATTTTGTTGTTAAAAACGGTTTAAATTATAGTAATACAACTGTACAAAATACAATCTGTGGTGGACAATATTGTAATATAGATTCGTTGGTAACGCAAATTTTCGAAGCTTCAAAACAAAGTGAATATAGTTATATAGCACGTCCACCACAATCATGGTTGGATGATTATATCGATTGGTCATCATTACCGGATACATGTTGTCGTTATAATACAACAAATAATGGTTTTTGTCCACATCAAGGTGGACGAAATTGTGCCGTATGTGTTATTAATTATAATGAAACAAATCATCGACCATTATCTGGTGATTTCCAAAAGTATCTATCGTTCTTTCTACAAGATAATCCGGATGAAACGTGCGTTAAAGCCGGACATGCTGCTTATAGTCAAGGTGTTAATTTGATAACGAACAAAACGACACATTTATCGAGAGTTGATGCGTCTTATTTTATGGCATATCATACGATTTTGAAAACATCAAAGGATTATTATGAGAGTATGCGAGCGGCGAGGAGGATTGCTGCCAATATTACCAACACAATAAGGAGTCATTTGAATAACGATCAAATTGAAGTGAGTTATGTTTAAAGAAACACCAGTAATTTCGATTTGGCGATATTTATTTTCCAATCGATTTAAATGGCTTGGAAAAAGCTTGTTAAGGAGAATCGAATTGAATTTTTTATTTTGGAAAATCTCCATAACTCAGCCAATATTGTCTATTTTGCATTGAAATTNTCAAATTTGTATCAATATTTTTTGAAAAACGGAAAGAACCGTTCCGGGCTATAAGAAATTCCCTTTTCAAAAATCTATTTGCGGTTGTTGTAGCTCCAAAGACGAGCGGGAAATTGCAAGTTAGAAATTCAAATTTTCTCACACTTTCGCCGGTTGAAATCTAGAGCCTTATGGAATTTTCTAATCTACGTGGCAGTTATCCAAAAAATTGATAATAAATTTGGAAGTTAAAAGGGGGACAATTGGATTTTTCGAGATTGTTATACTTTGTCTTGATCAATAAGTCTATCGTTCAAATTGTAAAATCTCATCAATTTTTTGGAAAATAACAGTTCTGTTGGAAATTTTTTTGCAGAATTTTATTTAAAAAACTATAATTATAGAAGCAATATTGCCCGAGTTATGAGGGAAATATAGAGAATTATAATAACGTAATCCTATTTTTCTCTATAACACAAAATTTAGTCAAAATTTCTCTTTCCAGCACTACTTGAATCATTTAAATTGGTTGAAAAATACATGAGAAATCGACGATTAAATATCGGTATTTGCCGGTGATATTTAATAAACTTTTGGTTTGTTTTAGGTATTCCCATATTCAGTATTTTATGTATTTTACGAACAATATCTAACAATGTGGCCAGATACATTAAAAAGTTTAACAATAAGTCTATCAGCAATCTTCGTTGTAACATTCGTATTAATGGGCTTAGATATATTCTCATCAATTATTGTTATAATAACAATAACAATGATTATAATAAATTTATGTGGTTTAATGTATTGGTGGCATATAACATTAAATGCTGTATCATTAGTGAATTTAGTTATGGCAGTTGGTATAGCCGTTGAATTTTGTTCACATTTAGTACATAGTTTTTCAATATCAACAAAACATACACGTATTGAACGTTCAATTGATTCATTAACAACAATGGGTAGTTCAATATTTAGTGGTATAACATTAACGAAATTTGGTGGTATTATTGTATTAGGTTTTGCTAAATCGCAAATTTTCCAAGTTTTCTATTTTCGTATGTATTTGGGTATTGTTTTATATGGTGCTGCCCATGGATTAATCTTTCTACCTGTTCTACTCAGCTATATTGGTAAGTCAAATTTATAATTACATAATTCCATCAAACAATATCATTTTTTTTTAAATAATTTAACTTTGAACTAATTGCCGATTAGATTTCACCTCTATTAATAAAATTACAGACGTATTCTTTAATTTTTTAACAGCCTCTTATTCTTTACAATTCGATCATATTTTCGGTTGAAGGGACAAGGATAGAACACGTTCTTCAAAAGTACTGTTGATTTCGGAAAGTTACAGAATACAACTGTTGTAGTACCATTCACGTAGTAGAAACTTTTGAATTTATTGCCAACCCTACAGTTCAAGGATTAATAACATTTATATTGAAACGTATAGTAAAATTTATATTCTTACATTGGTATCACTGACGAACTAAACGATATTCGTTTGTTTATAGATCAACAATATAACCTCAAATTTTGTCTTTTTAAACATATTTCTTATTTTGAATGAATTTTGTTTTAAAAGACTTTCTTTTTGATTTGCTGATTTTTATAACGCCTTATTGGAATTTTTTGTCTAAAATATCGTTTTATTATTGTTTATTTAAATTTCCCGCTTGCAAATTCAACACCCCGCTATAGTAAATCTAGGGATGTAGTGAATTTGATACTTACCCCTATTGAAAGCTGGAAATTTAAATAAACAATAATAAAACGGTAATAGTAATAAGAGGTAATAAAACTCAACAAAACAAAGTAGAGAAAGTTGTTTAAAGACATAAAATTTGAGGTTATATTGTTGATCTGTAAACAAACGAGTATCGTTTAGTTCGTCAATGGTACCAACGTAAGAATATAAATTTTACCATTCGTTTCTATATATATGTTGTTAATCCTTGAACTGTAGGGTTGGTAACAAATTTAAAACTTTCTACTGTATGACTCGATTTATTATACATCCCTAGATTTACTTTAGTTTTAATAATAATGCAATATTTGTAGATTATTTAAATTTTAACCCATTATTTCAATCAAAAATATGGAATTTTTCGATAATTATTAGTTCAGAGTTGAGACATTAGAATCATTGCTAGTTGATTTCAAATTGTGTGATGTTCGGTAGAGGGTTTGTGTTAATTTCACAACGAAATTTGTGTGTTTATTTGATGATTATTTAATAAATCATTGCATGTTTTTCTAGTTAGTTCCACTGATGATTCTCTTTAAAATGCAAAGACACGAAATTCTTATTTTGTGGGATTAGTTGTACAAATAAATGTCCTTACAATAAAAATAGTTGTATTCTGGAAATTTTTGTAGATCAACAATTTCTTTGAGATCAATCGCGGTCGTATTTTTAAACTTCGTTACTATGGCAACACATCGGCATTTTTTACAATTCCATCATAAGTGAGATTGTTGATCTTCAACGTTGTCATGGTAGTTGATTTATAGAAAGTTATAGAATACAACTGAAACTATTCCATTATAAAATTACAGTATTTGAAAGGACATTTATTATTGGTGTAAAAGTAGAGTGGTAGAGTTGGGAATATATCAAAAATTGGATTGTTTATATAATTTTAACACATTAAAGTACGTTGTGTGTTTTTCTCTTCATTTCAATCAAACAGGTACACCAATGAATAAGGAAAAATTGGCGAAACAGAGGAATTTAAATGGTGACCATTTCCAGGAAACAACATTCGGCAGAGTAAGAATTTCATGTCACTCTCTATGTCTTTTTATTTAAAATCAAAACGCTTATTACTTTCTATATTAGATTCATTTCTTAGCTTCTTATTAGTTTACTCATTTAATTAATTTCTTTTCTGTAGTATTTCTAGACTACATCGCATTTTTTCTTTATATATTTTGCATGAAGAATTGAATTAAATTCGTTCGTTATTTGATTTTTAGGCGTGATACGTAAACGATTTGACTATAACAACAGTACAGATGACCGACAATCCGATGAATTATCATCAACAACATCAGTTGTGTCACCTCTGTTGCCATCCACTTCTACAAATATCAACTACGATGCTATAACAGCCGTTATAACATAGATTTCTATATCAATTAATTAATAATTCTAGTTTTAATTGAGCAAAATTTGTAAAACAAATACTCTGGGTTGGTATTGTAGTATTTTTTAAATTTAATTTATCTTCTAGTTTCGTTTCAATTATGATAAAAATAGTAGTCGTGTGATGATTGAATCTTAATAACCAAAGTTTATTTTTCTTCAAATTATTTATTATTACCGTAAAAGTAAAGTAATTTGTATAAAATAAAGACTGTCTAGATCTTTCTTCTTTATTATTTTTTGAAACTTCTCTAATATTGACGCTATATTTGATAAATTAACAAATTAATAATACAAATTGCAGTTTTGTAATTTTGTACTTAGATTGGTAACAAAAATTGATAGTATTCTCTTAATTTATTGTTAATTTTTGTATTTGAATTATAAAACAGGGTCTATTAATATGATTTACTAAAAAATCAATTGCATCGTGTTTTTGTTTTCAACGTGTAACATTCCGCGCAAATGTAGCTTTTCTGTTCTAATTTGTGTGCTATTTATAGTGTAATTTAGTGTACATTAGTCGAAATTCTATTATTATTCTTTATTATAAATCAAATTAGAAATAAATATTTTACAACAATTACAAAATACTTTATTACAATAACAATCAATTAACATCGTAATTATTGAAGAATTCCGACAACGGCCCGAATAGATAGACAGCTGGACAATTCTCATCGGGATTACCGAGGAATTCCGCGTACAATTCTTGATAACGTGATAGCGTCAAACCGCCCCGACGTCTATCGTCATCCTGTTAATAAATCGATCAATTTGAATTCTATTCGAAATTCAACTTACACTCAATAGATTATTGAACGCCTCATCGACAATTTCGACGTCATCAATGGCGAATTTCGTGATGCAATTGAACCGGTACTCGTCGGCGGCAATGACGCCATCATCGTTCAAATCGACCATCTTAAAGTTCGAATCGATGAACATCTTCATCGCCTGGGGGAAGTCCTCGTAACGGCGCCCCATACAGCACTGTTGCACCGCCTGTTTGAACTCCTCCACCGTGATCTTGCCGTCCTGCAACAGCTCCTAAGAGTTTCGAACGGACGAAACAATTTGTGTGAATTGTTCTGTGTGGTGTTGTGTCAATAGTGTCGGCTGCAAACCTTGTTGAAGTCGGCCAATTCGGCGATCTCCTCCCACAGGCCCAGCATGATGTGTTGGTATTCCTGCAGACGGGCGTAGCTGAATTCGCCTTTGCCCTCGATGATGGCGGCGCGCAGCGCCAAACAGCCGAAATCGCGCTCGTCTAGATAACCGTTGTTGTCGATATCTGCGGCAGGGTTGGGGGCGAAACTCTGATTAAAGATTTGTCTAAATCTGGTTTTGATAGAGGCGGAATTTGGGCGGTAATGGCGGTGTTTATGGGGATTATAGCAGCTGTCCGGCTTGTTAGTTTTCTTGAATTGTAAATAAATCTTGGCAGTATTGTTGGCAATTAATTATAGCTAAAGTTAATAATTGAAGAGAGTCCTTGGGGATTATTATTAGCTTGTTAGAGCAATATAAATTTCGGTTAATCAATCAATCAAATTTGACTGCAATTTACATTGATTCCGATCCAAAAATATAAAATCAAATAGCAACAAAAACAATACAATTATATTAATAGAAAATCTAATCGGCAACAACAGAATTAGACGGTGGTCTATTTTTATAATTGATTGTTAGCGAATAGACCAAAATAAAAAACCACTTCCTTATCGGCTACTATACATACCGTACAGGTATTTGACAACGAAACTCACTCGATTATCCCAACTGTACGCCATAATTTTCCTGTTAATCAACAAATTAATTGGTTTTTTTATTATCGAATTGTCGTCTGTGCTTGCGGTACAATAACAATAAAGGAAACACTACTTGGAGCTTTTCTGTTTTAGAAACTGTGAAGGGAAATAGAGAGATGACCGGTGTCTTATTTTAGAAAATCCGTGTGGTCGTTTATGTCGTCAGGTCGAAAGTCAGCGCACTCGGCCGAACTTGAAAAACTTAAAATAACACCCTTCAATTAACAATCAATTGGGGCAATTTTATTTCGATTGGAAATCGACAATTTTAGACGAACGCCACGAAAATGGGGACTTTCAGCGTATTCATGATGGTCTTCAAATTGCGGCCCAAATACGGAAATTCGCCCATTAGATTCTCGATTAGACCCAATAGTTTCTTGTTGGAATCGCGCAATTTCGCGTACTGTTCGGTTAATCCGATTTTCGAACGGGCCACGAACACGGCTTGGCCCTTGAAGATTTTATCATACATTGTTAATTTCTTCTGCAATTGCAACAACAATTCGAAATTCATTTGGTTCTCGATTGAAACCTCCTCAATGTCGTTCAGAAGCCGATCGATTTCTTGTCGTTTCATTGCGATTTCGTTCTCTAAAATTGGCGCATCTTCCGTCATTTTACTCCGTTCAATCAGCAATTCCTCCTTCTCATCATCGATTTTTTTAATTTCCTACAATTCGAATTTAATTAATACGCTTAATTGTAGATAATGATAAGTGTAATAAAACATTTTCCATTTGTTTGATGCGATTTCGCATATTGTCCAATTTCCTTTGGAAATTCATTCGCGTTTTCTCCGGGCCGTCTTTGGAGCGTTTCTCGCGCGCCTCGGCGCCGGTTATGATGGCGTCCCGGCGCAATACGCAGTTATCCAGATCGAAAATCAGCTTGTCTTGGGCTTTTTTCAATTGGCTGTAGCGCACCTGAGATTTTCCGAAAATATCGTCAATAAAAATACCATGCGCGCTATTCCTCTTCGCAGTAACCTTTGACTTTGTGAACGTACGTCAGCTTCTTGACTCGGCTCAGTTATCTGCATTACCGACAATCTGTTGAAACAAGAAACTGACATACGTTCGTAAAGTCGCGCCACACGAAGTTCTAATTGGAACTTACGCTCATCCGATGGATTTCGGCTTTCATGCTGCCGATTTCGCCCTCAAGACTCTTCTCCCGATTGAAGTTCTCTTTAATTTCTTTCGCCAATTTGTATTGTTTCTCCCATTCGAGGATTTCGCGATTTAAATTGATCAAATCGTAATGGAGTTGTTTTATAGCGACATTGATCTGTTGGATTTCATCTTGCAGATTTAAACAATCAATTTCGGTGGTTTGTAATTTTTTTAAATAATCCCGACGTATAATTTCGTTCATTTGATCTAAATCGTATTTGGAATCTTTCGTTTTGCACAAATTCTCGTTCAATATTTTCAAACGATTGTACAATAAATGGATATTGCGTTCGATTTGTTGCTCTTTTCGACAATAATCCTCCAAATCGTCCGTTATACGCAGGTTCTTTTGCTCCAACAACATAATTTCTACAATTCTAATTTGGAAATAGTTTATTTTTTTAAAGTTGGTAACTTACGTTTATTCATCAAATTGTTCTTCTGAATTTGCTCCTGTCGCTCGCCCGATAGTTGCAGCGCACTCGCCTGTTCGCGCAACCAGAAATTCTCCAATTCTTGAATCTCGTCTTTAACATCAGAAATTTGCCCTTCCAATTCCTTAATCTTGACTTGAGTCGGCGATAGAATCTCACCCTGAAAATTGCACCCTTTTAAAACTCAATAGACAAAAAATTTGCAAAATACCCCAGTTTTTTCGAGTAATTTCTGCAATTTTATATTGAAACCATCGAATTCGCGTTGTTTCTTCGCCAACAATCGCTGATTCTTCTTCACCGTATCCAATAAATGATCGTGACTTTTCGATAAATTCTTAAATTTCTCTTCAGTCTCCCCGCATAATTTCGCCAATTCAACATTATTGGCCTTTTGTATTTCAATATCGGTTTGTAATTTGATTGTACGATTCTCGAATTGGACCAAATTCAGTTCGTTTTGGCGATTTGTTTCGCGCAATTCGCGCAATTTCCGATTCAAATTAATCGTAGCTTGATCGTTGACTAATTGTTCTTCCAATTTCTTCAAAATAGTCTCGTCTAGATTATTTCTATCGAATTGTAAATTCTCGAAGGCTTTCACGCATTTGTCGTAGAATTCCTGTTTAATTTTCGTTTCGTTCCAAATTCGCCGCATATCATCCTCGATTTGATCGATAATAATCTGCATATATTTCATATCATTATTGATAGATTCCCTTCGAGTATTCTCGTTGTTGATGAGCCGTTCGTTGTGGCGGATAGTCTTCAATATTTGCTGATTGGTGATCGTTAATTTTTCGTTTTCTTGCATCTCTTTAACGCTCTCTTTCTGTATCGTATCGACTTCTTTCAAGAGGAGCTTCAAACGATTCTCGATTTGTTTCAATTCATCTTTCGAACAATTCATGGTTCGATTACGATTTGTAATTGTTGTAATCAACGAATTCCACGAGTGTAGAATTGCGCGATATTCACTTTGAATCGTTTCGATCTGAACATTGCCATGAAACACAATCTCAGCCATATCGTCGCGTTCATCCGTTCTTAGCTTAATTTGCACATCCATCTCGTCTAATTGTTGTTCTAACGACCAAATTCTCCTCATTAAATTATAAATTAAACGATCTTGTAAGCGTTTGTCGTCCAATAATTGTTGTTTCTCCTTCATCGACTTCTCCATAATTCGCTGTTTTATCGTTAGATTCGATTCTAGATCGTCCTGCCATTGTTGCAGTTGGTTGTTTAAAAATTTGAAATTCTCAATCTGACGGCGTGTTTCGTTCTCTGAAATTGCGCAAAATTACAAATTTCGAAATTCTAACGGGCGAAACTCACCGCCAATTTCCGCCTTGAACAATTTCTCCCGTTCCGATTTGTAAACTGTCTGGCGGTCTTTCAGAAGTTCTTCGGTTTCTTGACGGGCGGCCCTAGTTGTCGCCAATTGGTTCGTTAAATTATCGAGGAATTTCTGCTGTTTCTCCAATGATTGTTGTTCGTTGTAGATTTGAACACCCAGTTGCTCCTTCAAAGTTTCGGTTTTCTTCAAATCAGCATCCTAGAAGAAAACGACGATTTATCAACAATAATGATAATGAATTCTACGGTTTACGTATTCTGAAATTTCATTTTTTAGCCGTTCAATTTGCCGTAATAGATGTTGTTTTAAAGTCTGCTGGAATCTCTCCAAAATTGGATTATCCGGATCTAGGATATTATCAGCGGGATCTTCCCTAAAACCGACAAAATTTCAATCAATTTCCAATCAATTAAAGCTATAATTGTACTTTTTCGGCGCCTCTTTGGGTGGTTCTTCGACTGATTGAAGATCAGGATGGAGAGAACACGGTTCATGTCTGAAAACAAACCCGTTTAAAAATCTATAAAAATTATCGAAATTATTACAATGAGTCTTGTATTAACGGATAATCTAAAGTATTATCTTGATTATCACACATTTTCGGCGATATTAATTTGTAATATCATCAATATTGATCAAATAAGGGTTGCTAAGTAGCCTACTTTAACGTCAATTAACAATTCAAATTACGCGGTAAAAGTTTCAAATTTTCTACAAATTACACGATATGATTGGCGGGCTCGAATTTGGCGCTTCTATTCGACAGTCTATCCACTACAGTACCATTAAATATTCCCGTAGGTATTTGTTCAGTTTGAGTATTCTTTGAATTAACCTCAATAATTTAAATTACGCGGTAATTTTACCACGTTAGCCACAAATATTTGTAAAAATTTCCTCATTGTGATTGGTGGAGTCGAATTTAGCGCTTTAGTGTAACAGTTTATCCACAACATTACAACTAAATATTCCTGTAGTAGATCGATTGTTTATTGTTCAATGGCGTTGAGCGTAAGGGCGGTTCTCGTGTAAAATCAATTTTAAATTTCAATTAAAAATGCCGGGTACAATTATCGAAAATTTAAGCGGCCGTAAACTCAGCGTTCTAGTTGTAATATTGCTAATTTGTCAATTATGTTGTTTTCTTGTCGGCTTGATCGCCCCAACACCGGCCACTTCCCAAGGTATTCTAACAACAGTTTGTTTGGATAAGAATTGGAAACGGGACGATTTAAACTATTGGATAACACGCGACAATTGCCGTAAGATCCACTTGGACGACCCCAAAGCTATGGAGGGTGTTACGCCCGATCAATTGGTATAAAAATAATTATAACCTAAAAAATTTGATTGATTTTCCCAATTTTAGGTGTTCGTTGCACATATGCCGCTATATGAGGTCGATTTCTCGCGTTGGCAACAGAATTTAGTCGGCGTACTACAATTGGATGTGGTCTATCATGAGAGCGATCGTGATTTCAATCCTGTGATCGAATTAACGTTGAATTCACGTTTAGCGTACAGTGACCGTTTGGATGTTGGTAAAACTAAACGAACACCCTGGCGATTTTTCGCTAAAGCTGAAGAGAAACGCTTCATGGAATGCCAGTTAGATCCGACAAATATCAAAGATTTGGACGGTTATCCGTACAATTGCACCATGGTGCCATTATTCGAATTAGGTTCGCTCTATCACGATTATTATCTGTTAAATTTACGTCTACCAGTCGACGAGAAATCGAATAAAAACACGAATCTTCGGCGAATTAGCGATATTTACCTGCACACAATCCACATGAATGGCGGTTTTACTCGAATCTGGGTCGGCATAAAAACCTTCTTCTTTCCGTTATTGTTGGCGATAATCTACTGGTTCTGGCAACGGGTTTATAAACTCTCCCGAACGCCGGCTCTATTAGAATGCATGTTGTTGAGTCTGGGTGGTACTTTACTATTTTTAGATCTTCCAATCGAGTATTTAACGTTAATTATCGATATGCCTTATATGTTGTTGTTGAGCGATATCCGTCAAGGCGTCTTCTACGCTATGTTATTGTCATTTTGGTTGGTATTCGCCGGGGAACATATGCTAATTCAAGATAACGGCGAGAAGAACACATTGAAAATCTATTGGAAACACCTCAGTACGATTATAATCGGTTGTTTATCGTTGTTAATATTCGATTTATCCGAACGCGGTATCCAATTGATCAATCCATTCTATTCGATTTGGGTAACACCAATCGGTACAAATTTAGCTTTAAGTTTTATAATATTAGCCGGTATATCGGCTTGT
This sequence comes from Hycleus phaleratus, assembly GCA_013841185.1. Lineage (NCBI taxonomy): Eukaryota > Metazoa > Arthropoda > Insecta > Coleoptera > Meloidae > Hycleus > Hycleus phaleratus. The sequence goes on along the minus strand of JACDRP010000577.1, from coordinate 981 downwards.
TTATATTTCGTTTTTCTCTGCTATATGATTTGGTGTGTTTTTAAAAATATCAGTTTGAAACGTTCGATATTACCGAATATGTCGCAAGCACGCCGTCTACACTATGAGGGTATAATTTATCGTTTTAATTTCTTAATGTTGGCAACATTAATCTGTGCGGCAATTACGATCATTTCGTTTATATTGAGTCAAGTATCGGAGGGCCAAAATCACGGTTGGGGTGATGATCAGATGGATGTTGAATTAACATCAGCCCTACATACTGGTGTTTATGGTATGTGGAATGTTTATATTTGTGGTATGTTGATATTGTATGCTCCAAGTCATAAACAATGGCCGAGTGATGTACAATCTTGTGGTGATGTTGATTTTGAGGAGGAAGTTGAATTTAATCGTCTACCAACCGATGTTTGTCCAAATGAAATTTCCTCATTAACATCGTTCGCATCTAAAGCCAGTATTGAATAAATTCGATAATTCGAAAAATTGATTCCTATTGATTACATCCGAGGTACTACAATATTTCACTTCGTAGCGCGTAGATTGATTCAAACAAATGTCAAATTTAGTGGAATATGAATCAATCTACGACACTACAAAAATCTAGAGCTGTGTAATATTGACTCCGAATTAATACCACATTTTAAATTGTTATAACGCACACAATTATTTATGTCTGATGGTAGTTAAATGTGGATCTCTCTAAATATTTAAATTTAATTAATTTTTAATATTGATGTGTCTTTTTTAGGAATTTTACTCAATAGATATTTTTAGATGATGTATAAGAATAGACTTAATGTATTTTAACATTTTTCAGTATTATATTGTGATTTTTTGTCGATTATTCGCCAGTTTTTTGATATGCACTGCTTTTCTTGCATTTTACTAATAAATCGATCTTTAACAAAATTTGGGCCTATTTGTGAAGTTAACCTTCCCTAAAATAATTCAAACAATTTGAGATGCCATCAACGCCCG
>JACDRP010000576.1:0-34181 GCA_013841185.1 Hycleus phaleratus | reverse complement strand
GTTTGATAAGATCCGAAAATGAATAGGAGCAGCATTTTCAGAAGCGTCCGAAGATATTTTTGGTCAAAAATATTCTAACTGAACTTTGGGCTACAGAAGAAATTCTTGGAGCATGTACTTTTTCAATTTTTTTTTCAAATTTAGCTTATAATTATCCGATATTTTTCAACAATTCTTCTGTAATGTAGAGAAAATCGAACGAGCCTTTCAAATCACCAAGAAATCATCAGATTGGCAGAAATTGAGGCCCCACATTACTTTTTCTTCGACGTCGCCTAAAAATGGCAATTTTAATAATCGATATCTCCCTTGTTTTATAAGACATTATAATAAATATAGTAACATTAGAAAGAATATTTGATACAGTATCTAAGGGTGTTTTAGTTTTGTAAAATGCTGACTGAATTCTAAATTACAGAAGACAATCGTGGAGCATATTCTGTAGCAAATATTCTCAATTTTTCGAAGATTTTCTTAGAAAATTGAGAACATTTTTTAAATCTTTCAGAAATTTTATGTTTTTGTTCCGATTCCGCTTCCATTTCTAGTCTATTTGAGACAAATTGAAGAGAATCTATGTCTGTAACGTCTCTATTGAAGCATTTTTCAAGAAGTATTAGAGAGGTGTTCAAAACAGACTCTTCGATGGTAGCTTCTCTAATTTACATCCGATTTGTACAATGAAAAATCGCATTTTTGCCGAAATCTCCAGATTTTAGCCGACTAAAACTTGATTTTATTGCGAAAAACCCTTTAGATAAAATTAATATTAACACGTTAAATATTCGAGTTTCTTACTCAATTAAATACGGATTATTTACAATGAATTCCAATTAATTATTTAAACTAATCCAAATATTAATTGTTTGATTGAGATATTCAATAAGAAATTCGTTGTAAATTTCTATATACAGATACGTATTATACGTGTCTATGTATAAAAGAGAAAAAATACATTTTAATTAAACTGTGAGTTTATCTAAGTGAACGAGTTTCCGTATGAATTTAAAGGGTTATGTAATCAATATATTAATTAAGAGCACAAACACAATTACAGTTCATTAGCAAAGTTTTAATATTTACTAAACTTCTAATTAATACTTCTCAGTACATTGGTATTCAATAATGCTTTAATTACAACGCTACTGTTAAGGACCTCCTCCCCTATTCATTAATTATACAAAACAGAAAGCTCTGTTAAAACTTGATGTTGTAGTTTTCCATTTTAAAACAATATTGTTGTTGTTCTTGTATACCTTATAATCTCTTTAAAATAATTCCTTTAAATTATTACGATACCATTAGATGGGATATAATTTAGACAAAGGAAATTATATGGAATTTTATGATAATTAAAAGTCTACCACCACCCCGGTTTTTAAATAGATGTGGCTATGTAAATGATATGCATATGATTGTGCATTCATGTAGCATGTAAAATTAACTGTTTTAGATATTGTCAATAAAGTAGATTTAATTAGCGTTTAGTTGGAAAAAGTGTTAGTGCGCGATATGCAAATTTCGCCGTTCAATTTGTAGTTGTGTGTTACATTACGGTAAAACGGAATAATTTCAGCACATTTATAACAATTCCCGGTGCTGTTCCGTGGCTTCCATACTAAACGCATCGTGATCACTTGATTCACGAATTTATTATTATATAATAAAGACAATTCACCCTATATTTATAACACAGGGATATCTCTCTTTTCATTAGATAATAACAATAATAAATCAAACATTCATGAATCTTCCAGGATACGATAATAAATTTCATCAAACATCTAATGAATAATAATTTTAAAATCGTTGTAATTTGGTTGTATCCTCCTATATAGGTGTGTACTTATGATCAAATTTACTACATTTGAAAATTTGTTCTATTGATTCTGTGTAACGTAAACGTCCCATTTCAGATATTCTGGTTTGTATCTCAAAGTAGTTGTTGACTTTCCATTACGTTATATCCTTACCTATATGTAGTATAGTTAACTATGTCTATTTACCATGTCCTATAGACGTTATTCAAATAATATCACATCTGACCACTATTTACATTAATCTTGCCTTGTCTATCATCCCTCCGGAAAATTACCATCAATTGTCTGTTCAAATACCATAGATTCAGACAAATTAAAGCCATCGTTAATATTAATTCATTAATTAAACGATAATTATTTAAAATTATCAATTATTTTATTTTCAATGGAAAGATTAAAGCAATCTATATTCCATCCAATTGGATGTTTAACTGGAGATTTTCTGTCTGTGTGTCTGTTAAGTTTACATACCGTCAAACTTTGCAAATATAAATACGGAGCTCTTGACCATTAAATCAGTCAAGTATAAACAGTTTATTTCAATAATGGGTTTTCTCTTAGATTCTACCCTCGATATTATACAAGACGATAATTCGTTAATTAAAAATAAACAAATCGTACGAAAATAAGGTTTATTATAGCCAAAACTACAAATGACGCTCCTATATTCGAACCGTAGAAATTGTTGATACTTCCTTAAAAAATCATAAATGATTAGAGTAGAAGTTGATTTGGCGCTTCGATTTTGATAGTAGAGCTTTGAATCGAAGCGACCCCTAATTTGTGTCGTCAAATACAAATATTTACCGGTAAACTAAGCTCAGTTTCCATTAAAGTATTTTCCTCGTAACTATTTCGTACCCGTTTCAAAGCAGATCCAGCATTTCGTTCGCATTCTTTTGGTAGAAAACGTCGAATAAACGGCGTTATTAAATCGGGATCAAGTTCCATCAATTCGGTAGGACCTGTTAGGAAACTAACTAAAATACCAACTAATATAACCGTCAATGTTCCTATTGGTGTCACCCACAAATATGATAAACGGAATAATGGGAAAACTGCCGATTCGTCTGGATAAACCTAAAACAACTATCATTAGTATGTTTTACAAATAGATTAAATCCTCTTTGAAACGATTAGAAGCTATTTAAATTTGGCGCCCTTAAATGCCAATCCTATTGGTTATTTCACCAAGTTTACACAACTTAAAAGCACATGTTCTAACCTTAAAACGATTTAATTTTATTACTGTGATTATGACCTAGAGGGGTAGTTTCAAATAAAGCAGAAATAATCATTCAAAGAGGGTCAATTTGATTGTAGAAACGAACAATATCGGTAGAATTGGCATGAATTCCATATTTATTAAAACATTGATCAACAGAAACTGGTAATTTGTGTGGTACAACTTGCTTGAAAGCGTTCACAACTTGACTACCATATGAAATAATAGCTGCAACAATAAAACCTGATATACCACCATAAATTGCACCCTTTGTATTTGCCCATGGTACCATCATACCTAATGTAAAAATACCAAAAGTAGTACCTGAAGCAATCGCCGATAATTGTGTAGCTACCTAGAAAATCGATTTTAATTTCAATTTATTATAATTGAATTTTTTTTGAATATTTACGGCTAAAACACTACCAAGATGTTCGACAATATACAAAAATCCTATTGATAGTGCACCTAAAACTAAAACCACACCTTTTGCAATACGTTTGGATTTTATTTCGTCGTAATGAATATGCCAACATGACTTTAAAATATCTTCTAAGACTACAATTGATGTTGAATTGAAAATTACAGATAACGAACTAGAAATTTCGATATTTACTCTAATTTAGTTGGAATTAATTGGTAAAATTGTACCTTAAAGCGGCTCCAAAGACACCAGCTATAAAAAGACCAGGTATACCTTTTAGATAACCGACAGTTTCCATCACAAAAAGTGGTAACATTTGATCATCTGAATGGATTCTTCCAGCCGTCAGAGGATCACAATCATGATAAGTTGCATATAATAATAATCCAGAATAGCAACAAATCGATACAAATGAAGAGACGCCGATAATAAATAAGAAAAGTGATCTAAAAATTAAAGTAAAAAAATTCGTAATTTTAATGGTGGAAATCAACGAACAATTCTGATTTAAATTCAGTTGGCAGTGACATATAACGTTGTACCATCGTTTGATTGACTGAATTAAATGAGGTCCAATAGATAAAACCGCCGAAAACTACACTGAAGAACGTGTATCTCTCATACAGGCTAGGGCTAAAACTGTTTACAAAAAAATTAATTATAAATTAATGATTAATAGAATTGGTAAAAGCAGACTTTGGGGCAGTGAGACGTTCCCCATCAATAGCAGTTTGCACGACTTTTCCGACACCACCCACATTAATAGTGCCTAAAATTACAATCAACACAGATGCTGCAAACATTGTGAGAATTTGCCAAGTATCTGTATAGACAACAGCTCTAAGACCACCCTAAAACCGATCCTAAATTTATTGACTGGCAATATTTTCATGTTTCCATTCATACTAATACTGTGTAGAATACACAAATCAAACAAACGATTGTTCCAACTATATGCAAATTGATTCCGGTTACTAAAATATACAGTTTTATAATTTTTACTTCAAATTTTTAATAGTTTACCTTGATTGAATGCTAACGAAGGTACGTAGATAACGATCGGTAAAAACATAATCTAAATAAATTCTAATTATCGTAAATTATCGATTATTTATGGATATTTACCTCATCTAACACGAAAAATACTGATACGATAGTACGTACGATGCGCCCAAATCGGAATTCTAAATACTGCAAAATTAATTAAAATTATATTGTAGATGCAAATAAAAAAAAATTCACCTCATACGATGAGTATACTTGTAATCGTACAAATACTGGTAGGTAAAAGATGCCTATAACTAGACCACTGATCCATATAGCAAACACTATCATCCAATACATACTGCCAAAATTGTAGATTTCAGCAGGAGTGCCAAGCATTGTAACCCCCGAAACATAACTGGAGATTTATTTCTGTTAGAAGTTGTTTTAATTTTCAACAATATGAACTTCAATATTTCTACCAGTGCCCTTTCTTGTAGATCCGTTTATAGATTTTGAACAACGATAAGGGCTTGAAATAGGGTAGAAAACGATACTGAATTTTGGTAGAATTTGTCGGGTTTTGTAAACTAATTTTGCGATTATAGTCTTAAGTTACCGAATGGATCACATTTCAATAAACACTTTTAGATACAACATCTAAATTATTCCTCTTAAAGTAAATTTATTATGAACGAAATTATCGACTAACAATAAGTAAAAATCACCCAACTTCTAAGCTTTTTTAGAGCGAGAGAAAAGGTTTTAATTGAGTTCATAATGCTCCAAATTTCTGCATTTTAGCCTTCATTTCGACTTGACCAGCTAAAATCGCTAAATATACCACAATTGAAAGGTCTCTTAACGAAGAATATTTTCATCTAATCAATTGATTAGATTAGATTAGATTAGATTAGAAATTAAACATTTATCACCGACATTAGTTACATATCATTTGTAGTGGATTTTTAAACCGGTTATTAATCAACAACTCAAGGCTGGGCAAATAAGCCAAATGACAATAAAAATGAGGCAAAAATATTGGGAATTTAACAGTAATTGCTCATTGTTACGGTTAATTCTACCAAAAACAATTGTTTTATGACAGATTATCAAAGTTCATTTGAATCGAATTGGTTAATTAAATCAATTACCTAGCTACAAGTGACATTGCAACAGGAAAAGGTTTCATTTTCCTTTCGCCGGTTAAATAAGCCCTGAGATTCGTTGGTGATGTTTTGAATAATTTATGTCGATATGCGAAATAAATACCAGTCAAAGCTGATAGTAATAACATCCCAGAAAATACAACATAATCGAATAAATAAAATTGATAAAGATTTGATTGCGACATTCTTTCCGGTCCTTATTGAATTTAAATCGCCGAAAGACTCCAATAATCTGTAAAACAATTATTTTATTTATTAATAAGTATCACTAAGATATTATTTAACAGATAACAGTATGACTGACATCACGTTTAATCGTCTATTAATTGATAAACAATGTTGAGATGAACTTTGGAATTTCTCATTAGCGAAATCGTTCTGGTTTATTTAATCTTTCTGTTGTTCGAAATAAAAACAAAACTATAATAGAACAGCCACACTTAAAAAATACAAACCAATACTGAATAACCGATAATTTCGTGGGTATTTACTGCAATTTGTTGGTTCTCTAATTTTATCAAAATTATTACTCAATATGGGAAATTTAAACATGTCATTTTATAGAAGCCTGAATGATTTGATTAAAATAATCTGTCATTTTACCTAGAGAATTGGATATAAGAAAAAATCAACCTAAACGTTTCGCCTTGAAAGACCCTTGATTTACTGTTGGCACTAATTACACCTCCAGATTATAATTTGTTGCGATAATTACTGTCAGATCACATTGTTTTACTCGTAAGCAATTAAAACTTTATGTATTAAAATAATATTATATTTAATTACAATTCAAGCACGTTGATTAATACACTTGAAATAATAAAGTAGAAATTTTTTAAAACACCAATTACGTTAAATAATAACAAGAAATAAATTAAAATTCTTGAAATACTAATTAAGAAAGTATCGGGGCCGTAAGATTAACATTGAACTTCTTGTTAATATTGAGCTGTATAATTCAACATCTCGATGGCCTTCATTAAGACTTATTCAAGTCTTAAACGATTACAATGAGACAATAGAATAGAAAAATGTGCTTAACTAAATAAGTTTTTATTCTCATAGAGTAATTCCAGTGATTAATCGTCTATTCTAATGAATCGCCTGTAATTGTTGGGAATTTTTGGAAAATTTATCAACACCACACGTGTTGTAACCTTAATTATCGGCTAATAAAAAAAGTTAATTATAGTATGTAAATGTTAGTTGAATATTTGCAATGTAAATTGAGACACCTGAAATTGTCTAACAATAATTAACTATTGATGATAATTATCAGTCATTAGGTAGATGTTTTCTAAAAGTCGTCTGTCTCGGAAATCTGTTGTACAACACCAATAATTTCAACACATACGAAAATATTCAAATATTACGAAATTCAATGTTAAATTAATAAATTTAATTAGAATACAATGAATTATTTTGGTAGTACACTTGTTCTTGTTATTTATAATCCCTTCACTTTGTATTTTTATTTTTAAAACAATTTTTCAAATTTTCAGAATTCTACCAAATCAACATTGTATTTGTATTTAGCGTCTAGTCATAATTTTAAACAAACGGTGTTAAAAATAATATAGATAATATTCATTTATTATTTCCCCAAATTTAAAAACAAACAAGATAATGTAAATAATCCTATTAGATATTTAATAGAATTAATATTGGATTTGTTTATTTTAAAATTCGCGCTTTATTCTGTACTTCCTGTCGATAATATCGTGACCTATATTTTGTGATTTTCCCATAACCCCACCAGCTGTCAAGGTAAAAATGTCAAAAAATGAGTCAATCTTTACAGTGTGAATAATTTTCCATTTGTATTTTTATATTAACGATAATTTATCGAATTATTTAATTTAACACCATTCTAGTTATATTTTTCTATCAGAATATAGTGGAATTATTGCATTTTTATTTATTTGTATGTATAACGATAGATTCAATAATTCAATTGGATTGCTTACCTTTATGATTGATTTTGATAAGGATATTAATTGATAAAAACAAAATGTCTGATCCAAGTACGTCACCACAATCAGCAGCAGTCCAAGAATCCGTTTCCTCAACGATAACAGTCGTCGAAACTGTTGATGAACAGGTAAATTGACTTACGTAATTGATAAAGGAACATTCCAAATTTGGGAAGTATTGATAGAAGTGGGGTAAAAATGTTTAAACTACCACAATTAGTAAATCGTCGATTATTTCTACCGATTAATTTCAAAACTGGAACATCTAAAGTGTATCAACAATATAAATCAATTAATTCGAATAGTAACAGTTCACAATTAGAGAATGTACGTGTTTTGGATTTAACACGTATAGTCGCCGGACCATACTGTACCATGGTATTGGGCGATTTGGGTGCTGAAGTTATTAAAATTGAACGTCCCGGTAGTGGTGATGAAGCTAGAAAATGGGGCCCACCGTTCATCAACAACACCAAAGAAACACCGTATTTTGCCGCATTAAATCGCAATAAAAAGAGCATCTGTATTGATATTCAAACAGTACAAGGTCAACAAATCGTAAAAGATTTGGCTAAACAATCCGATATTTTAATTGAGAATTATATACCGGGTAAATTAAAACAATACAATTTGGATTATCAGAGTTTAAAAACAATAGCCCCACAATTGATTTATTGTTCAATAACTGGTTATGGTGCTAAAGGGCCGTATGCAAATAAACCTGGTTATGATGTAATTGCATCTTCAATTGGTGGTCTATTGTACATCACTGGTCCAGAAGATGGTGAACCAGTTAAAGTCGGTGTTGCTATAATCGACATAGCTACAGGTTTATACGCTCATGGTGCTATAATGGTGGCTTTATTGAAACGTTATAAAACCGGTCGTGGACAGAAAATCGATTGCGATCTACTATCAACACAATTATCCACTCTAATCAATATCGGTTCGAATTATTTGAATTGTGGTAAAGAAGCGAAACGTAGAGGTACAGCACATGAAAGTATCGTACCGTATCAAGCATTCAAAACGAAAGATGGTTATTTAACGATTGGTACCGGATCAGATTTACAATTCAAAGAATTGTGCGAATTAATCAANATATAAAGATGTTCGATTTAAAACGAATCAATTACGTGTCGAGAATCGTGTAGAATTGATAAAAATCTTACAAGAAATCGTTGAAACTAAAACAAACAAAGAATGGGGTTCGATTTTTAAAAATACAACATTCCCGAATGGTCCTGTTAATTCAATGCAAGACGCTTTTAATGATCCGCACGTTAAAGAGATCGGTTTGGTTAAAACGTTACAACATCCGATAGCTGGCGATATTCGTGTTGTTGGCCCTCCTGTTGTTTTTAGTGATGGTGGTAATAACGTCCGATCACCACCGCCAAATTTAGGGCAACATACCGATGAAATTCTAACGAAAATTCTAGACTTTAACGGGGATCAATTGAGAGATTTGCGCGATAAAAAGATCATTCAATGATTATTTTTATTTTATTTTTATAATTTGTAGTTTATTTTAATAAATATTTTATTATAATTGAGTCTTTTTGTTTCTCATAGGATCGTGAAGTACCAACTTTAAAGGTGAAATTGAAAAAACCGAAAAACGATAAAAAAGTCAAATGGACAACGGAGACTGTCGATAACGAGCATCTAAATAAGAAAAAATCGAAATGTATGAACCGATTTTTGGAATTGTCTCGATTAATTTGATTCAAATTTCAGGTTGTTGTATTTATGAGAAACCGCGGCCGTTTGGTGAGAGTAGTAGCAGTTCGGAGGATTCCGATATAGAATGTGAACATTGCAAAGGGCATGTTGAACGCAAAAAGAAGAAACGCAATACGGGCACATCGACAATTGTCGAACAACCGCAAACGATAACAACTGTCTTGAGCGATGATCCATCCAATGGTAATGCTGATAAGGGACCGGAGAAATCTGATAAGAATGATAGTGATGCTAATCCAGGACCAAATAACACCAGCTCATAACGAATATGTTTTTGAATGTTATTCCAATTTTTTAAAATAAGAATACGTATGGTATTTACATAGATGTGATACTGTTTCCTCCAAATTTTTTTTGTAATTTATTTTGTAGCTTCAATTTATGGGAAATTAATCGTTAAAATGTCAACCAATTAACTAAATATAATAATAAACTCATCAAATGTTTTATTTTAGAATAGACGGTGGATAATTCAACCAGTTCAACAGAAATCCTGGACAGCACCCCATTCGAGTTAATTTCTAATCTAAACGAGCACCATATTGACTAAAATTGATAAAAACATCCAATCAAATGTAAAAAATACAAATTATTTACAATTAACAAATAGAAAACTAAACTGTACTAATTATCAAAAATTAATTTATCTGTTTCGAATGATTCGATGGCGAAATTCCGATCCTCTTGAAAATCGCATCGGATCTAAACCTAATTGTTTCAATTTCGACAGAGACCTCCAGACTTTTATCGAATGATCATCGGATGTTGTTACCAACATTTCCGGATCTTTTGGATTAAATGCAACCGAATTCACAACATCTAAATGTGGATATTTCACTAAACCCATACCGTAATGTCTGTCCCAGATGTAGCCGAATTTATCCTCAGCTCCGCTACAAAAATAATCCCTCAATTAAGACAGAATCGGATTGATAATAATGATAATACCTTGCAACATACTCATTGCAAACGTCGAGGAAAATAAAGAAACAATCACTATTCGAAGTGTACGCTTTATGTGCACGGAACATCTTACCGACTTGTTTTAAAGTAACCAAATCGATTACGTGTATGTCGATTTCTTGGGCGATCGGTGGTGGATCTAATGGATTCGTTATTGTGTAACCCTCCGGCCATGATCGACTATTCACATATAAATATCTATGATCTGGACTTAGAGCCATACCGACAATATGGCCGTGTAAATCGATTAGATGATCAATTGGATCGAATTTATCAGCAACCGATTCGAAATCCAACCAATTCGGTTCCGGCGGCGGTGAACCTAAACGTAACAATTCTTTGCGCCGTTCATGGATGATTAAACGTTCTTTTAACGACGGACCCGGATCCAATTTCTTTGGAAAAGCAAACGGTTTTATTCGTTTAAAACCTGCAAATAATAGAATTATCAATTGTGATATGATTCGTCCAGTGAATTTCCCGGCAAACCCAAATATCGGGGGTTGATAGGGGTAGTTCAACGGGAAAAACAGATTACCTATTTGATGTGGCGTATACGTCTTATATCCAGTTGTAAATATCAAATATTTATCACCATCACTATTATTTTCGGTAGTAGAACAATCATCATCGGAGATATCATCATCTAAATCTTCATCAATATCATCATCATCATCATCATCACTATTATTAAATTGTTGAATGAACTCAGCTTCAACTTTACGATAATCCGAATTATACCAAATTAAACTAGGCGGTTGTACCGATAATGATGCCCGATAATACGGATTTTTTATAGTTTGATTCGAATTAGAAAAACTCGATTGTGACGATGAATGCGTTATATCGCGATGACTTACTGGATTACCATGTTCGAAATAATTCTTATATTTCTTTCGATCATCGTCATCGTCACCGTCATCGTTATTTGTTTCCACCGAAATTTCCGAATTCGGCAGACAATTCGCTATCATTATAGCCCGTACAGAGCTAGCATTGCGATTGTAGAAACGGAACATTGTATGCGTTATCGGTACGTGTTCCGAATCGATCTCTTGTGATGCTTTATTCAACCATAACGATGATGTACTGACTAAATGGCCTAACCAATGCAAATCACCGGATAATAAATGTTGATCATTGTACCAAGTACCGTAAATATCATACGGTTTATTGACAACACGACATTGTAATTCGAAACCAGCTGAAAATTGCGTTAATTCCCCAATATTTATATCGAATATAAACTTACCGATGAGATTGAAAACTGCAATTTCACCAGAAGTACTGTGAGGCGTGCCGAAATGTACACCAGATACCAACAATAAAGTATCCGATTGGTTGAATTGTGAGTATTGAGTGTATTTCCATGAGAAACTCTTCATATCTCTTGAGTATTTAATTGAAACTGGATACGTCGAATTCCATAACTTCAACAATCAAATATTAACATTCATTGTAAAATTTATTAAAACTTACGAAAACTTACTAAAACATAACCGTCTTTTGAACATGTAGCAAAATATTTCCCATTATGTGAAAAACTAACATGTAAAACCTGATTGTTATGGTCGTCTAATGTTTCCGTTTCGATTAAAGGTACATTGTAACAAACTCTCTTGAATTCTTCGTACCAAGTTTTACCTACAATTTTTATTGGAATCAAATAGTAATAGAAATAATTCGATAACAATACCCGCTTTCACAGATATGGTTCTATCGATTTTGAATGTACGGAAAAACAGGTCTCTCCATAGAAAATCGTCGCGACTCGCTTGATACCACGTCCGACAGACTTCACTAACGGCAATCAAATTTCGCAAATCTAAATATTGGAATATTTTAAACAGAACAGGATACGGCAAATATGTCCAATAATTCTCGATATCACTCATTATTATTTAATTTAATTCAACCGACTTATAATTGACTATAATTAATTTAATTTTGTGTTTTATTTTTAATTCCTTAAAACCTCACGATTTTTTGCTTGACATTTAATTGACAAATGTCAAAACAAACTCAGCTGATTGACATTTTAGGTTAACATATAAACCTAATCGCTAATTGTAGCCCTCCAATATGCCACTTTCTCAATTTATTCATTTTTATTTTAAATAAATAAACTCCAATAATTTTAAAGATGTAACATGTAGAGATATATTAGAATCAATTTCTGTTATTTTATAATAAACGTGTAATTTTTGGTTATAAAATGGTGGATGCGCCAATTACAGTGAGCTCTCTGTATGGTAATTTTTTGATTCGCCGAAATTTTCCGAATTTAATTTATTTTTAAACTGAATCATTGTTCGCTATTCTAAATTGTAATGCAAAATGAAAACAACCATCATTTCACATACATTTATTCAAATAATTATTGTCTTCAAGTTATTAGAATGCACTTTTATTAACAAATTGGGACACAATGCGCATATATTAGAAGGCATTTATATCTGCAATAAACTACTGACATTTTTATAAATGCCATCCAATTAAAAATGGATGCGATTCACATTTCTAGAAAGAAAACGTTCAAGCAAATTGCCTTATTAAATACCAGTAAACACATTATTTTAAACACGATCAACGTCGATTTAATAATGTGATTATTTATTTTTTCATCACCAATTGCTGATACGTCTTCGTTTCGTTTTCATTTATTTTAATCACATCGTCTACAATTTTCGTTTCAAAATCGACCAAAATAACGAAATAATAGTGGACAAAAATAGAAAGCAAAGAAAATATTTAAATTTGAGTCAACGAAGCCTTTATTATTAATACATAATTAGTTAATAGCACCATTGAAAATTATAATCTAAAACTATGAAAAAGAAACATTTCGTTTTCGAAAATTAATCAAAAATAATATAATTTGAAAAATACAGTTGGACCTTAATTTGTTCTTGATATACCCTTGTTTTCGTGAAGTATACATTGATTTTCGAATTCATTTGCACAAAATCTATTCCTAAAATGGCACGATTTCATTCATTTCACAAAATAACTAATAATAATTATAATAATAATAAAAACTGATATAAAAAGATTATATACACATAATTATGTATTTATATATTATATATAAAAACAGACCAGAAGAAAATGGCAGTTTGAAAAGAACAAAGCTTATATTAAGCCAGAAAAAAACAAAGTAGTGATTATTATTTTAATGTGAATATTGAATTAATTACGCGATTTAATTAAATATTTCGTCATTATTGAGGTCTTAAAGAAAATATATAATGAACACAGAAAACTGAACACTTAAAAAGGACTGCCTTTAAGTATTTTTTTTTTCAAATTAACAAACTTCAGTATTCTTTCAATTTACCAAATCGTTATCGTCCCACAAACGGTAGAAGTCGGAGCTGGAATACAAAATGAAAATCATTATTTCTAGAATTTTTAATAACCGAAACTATTGCTATATTAGAATACAATTAGGCTGTCAGTCTAGGAAAATTTGGAAGAAATGAGGTCTTACCTGTTACAAGCAAATCCATTATGATAGCGTATTTAGATAAAAAAGCATCAGTCTATATCATGTACTTAATTAGTAATAAAATATTTACATCAAGATTATGTAATTATATACAAATTATTAATTAACATGGCCCTATATAAATTTTAAACTAAGTAATTCAATCTTTGTTTAAACAACAACGTAGTAAATACATTTTTTAAACCAATTTGGACTTGTTCTATTGATATGTACGTATTTTAGAACAATTTTGATAAGAGTCTATTGTCTAGCACATTAATTATTTTCAATTTTACTTTGTATAATTATTATCATTATTGCAACAATTTTTACGTTGTAACGAAACCGTTAATGTTTTTCAATCAAATATCAACGAAAAATAATAGTTGAATACAACAAATATAGATAATATGATAGAAATTTAAGTAAGGACGTTCTTGTGATTTATTGGATGGTTTTGGATGGATTATATTGACTGGTGGTGGTTCAAAAATTTCATCAAATTGATCTGAATCAGCCACTATCAATGAGGACGGAATCCAACGTAGCCTATCACAATTCAAATCCAATAAGCAGCGTGCGCAAATTTTGATTAATTTTCAACTAGATTAAAATTCTAATATTACCTGGAACATGGTTTAACATTAATACCAGCGATAGCTTTAGCTCCCAAATCGAGACGTTTAGTATTTTGCACTTCGAAACCGTGTATACAACCGTTGAAACCTTGTACGAATCGACCACCAGTCATCAATTCCAAATTCGGTAAACCACCTAAATAGATATTGCCATTACAATTCAATGTACTTGTAAAACCGGGTGTAGCGCCGCGTTCCGGTTCTGTATTATCAATTTCAATCGAGCCTTCTTGACCGTTACGTTTCAAAATTACATAATGACGTTGGCCATCATTGATACGAATTATATTGTTACGGATCATTACCGGACCGGATCCTAAATCGTAACTGTATTCCAAATAACCATTGACAACTAATTTGAAAGAAGATAATGTTAATGTTTTCTATAATAGAAGAATCGTTTCGGCTTACTTGCTAAAGAGATGTAATCTTGGCCTTGTCCGTCTTCATTAGAAGTTTGTCCGTACCAAAATATTAAGCCGTTACTTGAATTTGTCGATAATTCTAAAGCGATAACTTCACTTTCTTCATCGTTATTGTGTGTCAATAAATCACCATCGAATTCTAAATAACCGTTACCATCAAAATGTGCATTACTCTCTAATTGAGCGCCTAGAAATTACAATATTCAATAAACAACAAATAGTTTAAAAATAAACACGTACGATTTTCACAATTTGTTCCGGAATAACCCAATGGGCAAGTACATTGATAACTGGTCGAATTGCCATTACAACTACCACCATTCTGGCATGGTACTAATTGTTCGCATTGATTCGGTGCAATTTCACAATTTTTACCGGTATAGCCGAAAATACAACTACAACTATAATCGACTGGTGATAACGGATAACATTGAGCATCATTTTGACACGGACTACTAGAACATCCTGTTTGTTTCGAATCGTACGATGATAAAGTTGGATTAGGTTCGTTAATATGCGAATATTCCGGATTGATTTCGTTATCAACGGCTTCTGTAGCACTACACTCGTCAACATTAGCGGAATCCGTAACTGATTGGATTATATCCAAATCTAATCCAGGTACATTAATCTAGAAGCATTTTTATTGTTGATTTGTGATTAAAATCAATATTTCGAGATTACCTCAGAGATACAACCGTTAAATCCGGAATGGACACCGACACCTTGATTGATTTTGATATTTTGTTGATCAAAACCGCCAACATATAGGGGTGTTAACAGATTCAAAGCTTTATGATTACCGGGTGATCGTCCAATTGCCGATTCACCGTTCACAACCAATCGTCCTTCACTCAAACTTCGACTGGCTGTTATTGCCAACCATTCACCCGGCACAATTTCACGTGGACTCTTGATAATTGTCGGCCCATTACCGACATCAAATCGAAATTCTAAATGGCGATCTTTAATAGCTAAACTAGCAAAATCACCATGTCCTTCATCGGTTTCAGCGCAATACAATAAAACACCATCATTAATATCACTCGGTTTAATCTTCAATGAAACTTTAAGGCGCCTTTGTGGCTTCGGTGTTGGGTAAGCTATATAAGAATTATGTTTAAATGCCGGTTCGTTTATTGTAATTTGGCGTTCACAACGATTTCCAGTATAGCCCAATGGACACAAACATTGAAAACTATTCTCATCATCGATACATCTGCCACTATTACAAGAATACGGTGAACAAGCTTCACCTTTCAATTTATTACAAGTGGCACCACTATAACCAGATGGACAGATACAGGTGAAGCCTTCCGGTGATAAAGCTTCCTGACAAACACCTTGATTCTGACACGGATTCTCTGAACATGTTTCACAAATTGTTGTACCAACTTTACGGATACTATCTTTCATTATATCGAGATGATTATAGCCGATTTTGAAACGACTAATACAACCAACGAAACCTTTACGAATGTTCACATCCGGCGAGATATTATTGTAATCTGGTACACCGCCAAGATAGAGATCTTCAGATAGATCTAAACCGACGTATTTACCATCAGCATTACCAATATAGGGTCCCTCACCATCCACGTACATCGTTGCTGGAAATTTATTAAATTATATTGATTTATAATCAAATATAGTAGAATTACCTTTCTTTCGATGGCGGATTACTTTAATCGTATGCCATTGATTCAAAGTTATCGGACGGTCGGCTCTTACTACAGTAACGCTATTTCCGAGGAAATATCTAAATTCTGGTACGCCATTATTGATTGTTAAAGAAATAAAATCGCCTCTAGGATCATTGCCTTTGTTACCATTATACAATATTAAACCTAAATCGAAATTTATAAGAATACTTTTAAATTGTTTGTTTTAAATCGAAATACCGTCACTAATTTGAGGTTTAAACGAAATTTCAAAACTCAATTGAACGTAAGCATCGGGAAGTGTCGGTAAAGCGATATAACTTGTTGGGGCTTGTGTGAAATGCGGTACAATTCCTGTAACAACCAATATAATCGGTATTTCCATATCACGTTGTGAATTACTAGCGGTACAAATATAAGTGCCAGCATCGGCACTACCAACTTCATTTAATTGAATCGATCGCTAAAAAAACAAAAATTAACAACAATTTGAATAAATAGACTTTAATTTACGCTATAAATATCGACATAAGGTGGTAAATTGCCGCCTTGTTTCGACCATAAATAGTTAATCGGCTCCTCTAAACCGGTCTTGCATTCCATTACAATTGTTGAACCTTGTGGTGCTGTTTTCGTTTCAATCGGCGGTTGATCTTTTAAATCATCAATAACGTTCAAATCGAGATCTTTATAATAGGCACCACCTTGACGGTCTGTAGCTTCACAACGATAAACACCGGCATTATCCGGTCGTATTGAGTAAATTCTCAACGTATTACCAACACTTTGGACATTATCGGAGAAACGGCCGGATAATTTCGTCCATGTTGTTATAACACCCGGTTCGCTTGATTGGCAATTGATGCTAACACTTTGACCAACACGATATTCTGTGTCTGATGGTGTGATTTGGAGGTACGGTTGAGGTTGGTGTGAAGGCCCTATAATGTATCAATTATTAGAAATTATTACACAATTTTGATAGTCTGGACATGTTTATTATCAAAATTAGGAACTTGTCCAAACTTTTAACAAACAAAAAGATCGTTAATACGGTTGTACTAAAACATCACAAATTAGTAGACATACAAAGCAAAAACAATCGCTCGAAATGAGAAAACAGCTCAAAGTAGTAGAAAACTTTGAATTGTTCTACAAAAAATAGTTTTACGAGGATAATTCCTCAACAAAGATGGAAATTGAAAGACACCGAAACAACGCCCTCTATTTTACTGATGAATTGACGACACGAAGAGCTAGGAACAGATAAAGCATCTTGTTCATGTTTATTTTTTTTTTAATGTTTTGTTGTGTAAATTTTAACAAACCCCTTCTTGTCCTCGGATTGCAGTCTTTCTCATCACTATTATCACCACAATCATTGTAACCATTACAACGGTCCGATAATCGAATGCACTTAACGTTGTCGCATTGAAATTGACTTGGCGTGCAATACCATTGATCATCTGGTCAATCATGCAATTATTACAGAAAAAAAAAACCAAATTCTCTAGTCATATTAATAGTGTTGATTTGGGGGAGAATTTTTGTCAAATAATTTCAAAATAAATGCCAATTTCGTTGAGAAAATCAATTAAAAAAAACAACAGGCAATATTGTTAAATATTGAAACTTACGTGATACTTGAAGATCAATATAATCACTAGAAGTACCAGTTGGTGTTGATATTTCACAATAATAACGTCCTTGATCTTCTTCTTTCAAATTTAAAATATGCAAATATTCACCATTAACTCGTGAACTTTCCGGTAATGGTAGATTTTCACGGAACCAACGGATATTATTAGCTATACGAGGATCATGAGCCCGGCAACGTAACGATACTGAAGAGCCTCTAGGGGCGGTTTGTTGGCGATTTTCAGCGGTTACAGTGGGTGTATGGATATTTTCTACAAATCGTTTCTTAAAAATTTTCAATTTTATTTAATCAACGAATTTACCTTCAACTATTACATCAGCTACAGCATCGGCTTCGCCGGCACTATTAACAGCTGTACAACGATAACGACCAGCATCGCTCAATTGTATGTTGTTGAATTGGATTAAACCGTCTCTAGTACGGACTGATTGGGGCATTGTACGGCCCATTGGTGTCCAGGTTATTGTTATGGGTTGTTGTCCAGTTGCACTACATTGAATATAAGCATTATCGCCAGGATGGACGACTTGCCGTTTTGGAATTAATTCAATCTTTGGTGGTGCTGCAATTTAAAAAGAAATCCTTATATTTTAATGTTCTATAGAAAACCTAAATTTCAGCAAATTAATAAAACAATAGATATATATCGAAACAAGTACCGGTGAAAACACAGTACCTAGAAGTGGACATATGTCATCCACGGCTGAATGTAACAGAAAGAAATGAAGCATTTAAAATTCGTCGATTAGAGCTTGATAAAAACTTACAAATAACTTCTAGATAAGCGCCTAGATTGAAAACAATCTGTCCTTGATGGGTTCCAATACAACGATATTCACCAGCCGATTCCGGTTGTACATTATCAATATATAAAGTACCACCTCTAATGTACGCTTGTTCCGGGAACGATGAATTATCGGCACGTGTCCAAGTAACAGAAATTTGACTCGATACTAAAAACGAAAATGTCAATTATTTCCGATTATTGTTAAGTGAATTCTATTACTATTTCCATTCACATGACAACGTAGAACAGCCCGTTCGCCTTCCGGTGCGGTAATTCTTTCATCGTATACTGGAGGTACTCTTGGTGGAACAGGACGGTTCGGTTCGTTATCTTTATAACCTGGATTTCCGTTATCATTCGATCCGGTTGAATCTTCACCTAAATTCGACAATATTTTAATCTGATTCTTTTTACAAATATAATAAACTTTTGGTTAATTTAAAGTTAATAGACTTACCGATACGACCACGGTTGTTACCTATCCATTGTTAGTAGTAAGCAATGAAACAAAAAATTTAGTGTTTAGTAAAAATAATCCCAAAATAATGGTAATTAAAACAAAATAAGCTTCAACCTTACACCTTAACCGTCCAAAAATGTACAACAAAAATTTTGTACAAATTATATTTACAAAAATGTACGCTATTTACAATTATTTAAAACGATTTTTGTTATAATTAGAAAACTTACCGATAATATCGCCACGTGTTGGTAAACTTTCAACAACTAATTGTATACGTTTTTCGGTAATACCAGCATCGTTTCTACCGCGGCAAATATAGAGACCTTCATCCGAATGAGACAATCTTGTTATTTCCTCCACAGCTGTGTGTCTTAGATACGATTCGGCCCTTGGTGCGGATGCAGATCTACATAAAACAATATTATCGAACAAATCAAAATCAACAATTTTAAATACCCACAATGAATGTAATTCCCTGCCATATTTCATCCATTCAACTGACGGTGGTGGATTTCCAGTAGCGTGACATTCCAATTTAACATAATCACCTAAACGTCGATTTATAATTTCTTCACTAGGTATTGTCCAAACTTGTGGTGGTGTATGTACGATAATATTTGCAATTGCTGTAGCCCGTCCAGCTTCATTTTCAGCAGTACAAACATATTCACCTTCTTCACGTTGTGTTACTTGTGTAAATTTCAACGTACCACCTGTCATTTCTTCAATATTCGAACTTAACGGTACGCCATCTTGTCTAGTCCATTTTAATGTTGGTGATGGTATACCAGCCTCAATACGACATTGTACATAAGCCATATTACCGGCAATTATTGTTTGACTAGTTGATGGATGGATTGAAAGTAGCGGTACTTCCATACGATTCACTTCAACTGTAGTGTGAGCTTGGGCTAAACCGTGCACATTTGATGAAACACAAACATAAACACCTCGATCGGCGACTTGTGCATTTCTAATATAAAGAATAGAGCCGCGTTGTTCTGTATTTGGTGATAATTCCGCACCATATTTCGTCCATTTAATTGTCGGTACTGGTATACCGGTAGCGTCACAATGCAATTCAGCCGAACTACCTTGTGAAATTGTAATTTGTTCGGGCATTACTTTAACCGATGGATATTGGCCTTCTGTTTCCGAATCTCGAACTTCAACTCGTGCCCTTTTTGAACCGGATCTACCACGATAATCAGTTGCTGTACAAATATAAGTACCGGAATCTTGTTGGCGTGCACTATAAATTATTAACATTCCATTATCTTCACGGGAACTGTACGGTAATGGACCTTCTTGACGTGACCATCGTATTGTGGCACCATCTTGGACTATACGACAACGTAAAATAATATTCTCACCAGACATACCGGTCCAATATTCCGGATCGATTTCAGGTCTTAATAGTGGTTCGCTACTTTGTCGTACGGTCACTTCAACATTAGCCGTATCTGTACCGACACTATTCGAAGCGATACATTGATAGACGGCTTCATCGGTTTTTTGGGCTCTTGGAATTCGGAATATGCCACGATCGAAGGTGTGCTAATAATATTTGTTGTTATAAATCCAAGAAAATTTAATAGAAATAACTTACGGTTGGATTTAATGGTTGTCCATCTGGACGGATTAAACGTAAATCCGGTTTTGGATTACCTTGGGCAGCGCATTGGATTTCAATCGGTTGATCTTCTTCAACGTCTACATAAGGTGGTGAAACTACAGCTCGTGGATGTTCCGGTCGTGAAGCTACAATAAAACCGAATATTAATTAGTTGACCATAGATTTAATTTTTACAATTTCTATATTGTTACCTGTCTTACTTATCGATTTTGGTAACAATTCTAATGTAAGCATGAAAGAATTTCGAGATTTTATTGCAATTGTTAATATAATAATAAAAATGCTTACTTCCTACTGTAACTGTAATATCTTGTGTGACAATCGACCAGCCATCATCAGCTTGGCAAATATAACGTCCAGAATCGGAGACTTGTACATTGGTGATAATTAGAATACCTCTACCATCATCTATAGCGTGTTGTGGTAATGACGCACCGTCTCTACTCCATTCAACCCTAATTGGGCCTTGTCCTCTCAATGATCTTGCTGAACAATTCAATCTTACTGTACTTCCAACTTCATAGATTTCAATCTTCGGTGCAATTATAGTGACTTCGATTGTTGGTGGATTTGGTGGTGGAATCGGTGGTTCTGGTGATGGTGGAATTGTCGGTGTTGTATCTAGAAAAATCGTTATTATTTAAATTTAAACGATAAATTCCGATTTAAACAGATAAAAGATTAAAAACGATTGATACCGCAACAATCACAGTTAATTAAATTCTATGTTAAACATTAATTCTAAACCCTTCACTAAATATGATGGCTTTTAACCAAGGCACAATAGTTGACGGTACAAAGTACATAAAGCCGATGAATTTTTTAAATGTTTCTATTTCAGATCACTTCAAACCTGGATAGATCATCGATGTGACCCGCCCTAATTCCACATTGTCCATATTTTTAATCACACATTCAACAGCATGTGGAACACAACCAACTTTCGAATACCACGATTTCCGAAAACCATTCTCAATTCGTTCAAGTCTATCAATACTATGATAGACCGGTATACCATTTTCGAAAATCTGAATTTGTAAAATTTCAACACCTGTATATTGACAATTAAATTCAACACTAGTACCACTAGGTGCTGAGACTTGTGAAGGACTAATCTTCAATCCAGTACCAACTACTTTGTAAATTAATTAAAAAACGAACGCCAAATTTAACAATTTCGAAAGTTACTCACCGTTTCGAT
This sequence comes from Hycleus phaleratus, assembly GCA_013841185.1. NCBI lineage: Eukaryota > Metazoa > Arthropoda > Insecta > Coleoptera > Meloidae > Hycleus > Hycleus phaleratus. The sequence goes on along the minus strand of JACDRP010000576.1, from coordinate 11,919 downwards.
TTTCACAATTCCTTCCTTGATAACCTGGCAAACAATTACAAACAACTCGATTATCCGATCCTAAATTACAACTTTGTTCGTTATTATTGCACGGACATCGTGAACATGATCCCAAAGGTCCGGCTGAATAATCATAAATATCACGATAATAGCCTGATGAGCATGATTCACATGATGATCCACGGTATCCAGGTGGGCATCGGCATACTTCCACATCAGTGGCTCGTTGTTGGCCTGTATATTGTTCAACGGCTGTATCCAATGTTATATCGCTAAGATAAGCGCTTGATGTATCTGTAGATTGTTGGGCTCTAATCAAAATTGCCTCGATATTCGCTAAAACTGTTAAAATATCCTCGCGGGACGCCGGACGAGGCCCTTGATTTGGATCTAATCGTTGCCAATTTGACGATGGACTCAAAACTACCGACACTTTCTATAATTTACCGGAATATTACAAAGAATTAGACTAAAACTTAAAACTTACATTAGCTATTTCAGGAATTAGGGCTTGTGGATTGCTCCAATAGATAGTAATACCACTACCGATAATAATAACGTCTTGATCGGGAACGTATTGTGCTTGTGGTCTTTGTGTGAATCGTTGTGTGAATTCTAACCGTCCACCATAAGATTTAACTTGATTTCCGGCAAATTCTCGAGGTAATGACCAATACCACCGTTCTGATGTACTTGGTGGGAAATTGTAGCCTATTTCGTTCACTTCAATATTAATTTGGAAACCATTCGTAATCCTTTGTCGTTGATATTGATCAGTTAATGTAAAACCGTGTCTTTCGGCATCAATAATTTGGCTTGGAATTTGTTCAATATAAAGATTACTTTCGCTACATTCTCTCGCTATACCAGAACAGAAACAAACTTGACAGCCGTCGATGTTTGTGGGCGATAGACCGAAAGTTCCAGCACGGCAACGGTTGCAATTAATTCCTTCAACATTCGTTTTACAACGGCAAATTCCATTGATGCATTCATTAGAAGCTGAACCGCGTTGGTCACAATTGCACGGTCTTTCATTGTTGCCGCCAGTGTATCTACAGGGAATTCCATTGGCTGGATCGCCTTGATAGCCGGGCAGGCATTGTTCGCAACCGTCACCAGTTGTGAAATTGTTACAATTCTATAAAAAAATTATTTGATGTATTCGTAAGAGCCCGAAAAAGTGGCTCATTGTTTTCCGTTTTGGAGAATTGTAATCAACTTTTAAGTTACAGGTGGAATGATAAAAAATTGAATGCAATTCTCTAATAGTTGATAATTTTTCCGAAAACTAACAAATCTATTGCGAAATTTCTTGCAGAATAGAAAATCGCGTTCAATTTTCTATCGGAAAAGGCCATCCGTTTAGCTTTTAAATGCTCTTTTTGTGTCGTTTTTCGGCATTTATGGCCGCTAGATCGAGACTTTTACATTTAAAAAAACTTACAAAGCAAACTCCAGTTTCAGGATCACACTCGTTCGAATTACCATAACAATTACAAGGTTCACATAGACCCAAATAAATACCTTCATCGGCTCTGGTATAACCAACATCGCAATCTTCACACGACAAACCTTTATAACCAACCGGACAGACACACTGTTCAACAGCTAGTGCACGTTCCGGATTGCCAGTATTTCGATCGCTTGCTGTATCTAAAGATACCGAAATCAAAGCCGATTCCCGTGTATTCGTATTATAAGTTGCTTTAATATAAATGGCACTAAGATCGGCTAATGCCATTAAAAGATGTTCGCGATCAGCCCGTTGGCCGTCGCTACGTTGCCAATATTGTTCTAAAAGTGGTACAACGAAACTCTGTGGCGATCCACTCGGTTGAATCGGTTCTCTTGCAAAATACAACAGATTTATTTGGTTCTCCTATATTGAAAATAATTAATTTCCCGATTAATTCAAATTCAATAGACTTACGCTAACTAATTCGACATCAGCGGCTGAATTTCGAGAACTTTGCCCACCTGGTAGCGGTACATATCGTACGGTATACCTTAAATGTCCACCGTAAGATGTGATTTTATTGCCAAGATAACGCGGCGGTAATGACCAATAATAAATATTCGATGGTACAAATTCACGATAAACAATTTCACGTTGGTTTGGATCTAAGACAATTCCTTGTTCAATTGATCGTTCTCTATCTTCCGTTGTAATTAATTTGAAATCATTTTTGGAGCTAGTAAAGGCGGTACTGATCTGTAAAATTCGAGAATTAATAAAATTTTACAACGGATTAGTTTAAACTCACTTGATCCCTAAACCAACTTGAACTGGTACATTTTCGGGTAATACCCATACAGAAACAAGCAATACAACCGAACTGATTATCGGAATGGAGATGGAAAGTTGAAGGCTTACAGTAGTTGCAATTAGGCCCATCAACGTAATCCTGTAGAAGACAATAGTTTTAACAAATTACTCGATTTTTTTAAATTATCAACAAGAACTCACCATAATTTTAAGTTAGTAAAGGTAGCATTAAATTTAAAGTTAGTTAATTTTTGCAATCATCTAAAAATGGTAAATACCTTGCATTGGCACCGGCCATAAGGATCAGCGAATGTAGAAATGGCGCCAATACTATTACATTGTCCAGCTGGACGGCAGGAATCTCCGGGAACAAGAGGATTTCCAACATAACCAGAAGCGCATTGTTCACAACGCCGGCCAACATAACCTGGTGGACAATCACAAGTAACATCACCATCTGGACTCAACGAGCAAGTACGAGCAAATCTAAAAATTATTTCCATTACTGAAGATTCTAAAATACTCCACAAAGATAACGTACTGGTTCTCCGGGTTCGTCAATGGACACGGACACGGTTCACACGGACGTCCTCTAGAAGGATCGCCGTAAGTGCCAGCCGGACAAGTTTCCGGCGGTGGTGTTTTCTTATAGCATTGTCCAAGCCATGGGCCGGTACTATGTCGGGCATAACCGTCAGCACATTCTTCGCATGATGTACCCGAATAGCCAACGGGACATTCGCATTCTTCAACATACGAAGCCGGACCTAAACCGCTATTAGGAGCCGCCGCTGAATCCATTTCAATATTGGTAATTGTTGTATTTAATGGTCCTTCATTATATTGTAATTTAATTAGGATATTATCGACATTGGCTAAAGTCATCATGATTTCTTCACGTGTTGCTGGCACGTCCGGATAACCGCGTCTGCGTTTAATCCATTCACTTTCAAAGAATCGTGTCGCCATATTTTCACTAGTCGCGGGGGCTGGTGGTCTTGAAATATCATGCACTAGAGTATAACCGTTACCCTAGAATATTCAAAATGTTAGATTTAAGTTTTAACAATTTTTTTAATAATACAGAAATAATAACGCCAGGTCCAGGAACTGGATAGCCTCGATTAAAGTGTTGTACAGTGAATCGCAAATAACCACCATAACTCTTCAATTGATTACCGTGATAATTTTCCGGCATAGCAAAGTATGGAACTATATTCGGTCCTGATAATTCCGCATATTGTGGTGATTGAGAATGTAAACCACTCCTGCCAACTGATGTTAATAAAGGTTGAATATTCCTGAAGGCCGGTTCGCTACGGATATCAACAGCTCCACTAACTGGCTCAACTTCAACACCCACCAATTTCAATGTATCGAAAGGTGGTTGGAATTGATAGATGAATAAATCGGCTGATCGACATTTTGTTGTTTGTCCAAAACAGAAACATTTAATACATTCACTCTCAGTGCGGGCTTCTTCATTGAAATAACCAGGTGGACATACAGAATTGGCTATAACGACTAGAATTGTATCGGGTACGGCAAATGTTGAACCCTTGATATTGATGGCTTCACACGAATAAGCTCCTTGATCTTCCACTTGAATATCCGGACAGGATAAAGTACCATAACCGTCATGGCTAGTTGTACGACATTTCGCCGGTATATGGCCCCAATTTAAACGCCAAACGATCTCAGGTGTTGGAACACCAACAGCTCTACAAGTAATCTCGAATACCAACCCCACTTCTAACGTGACCATTGGTTTCGGTGGTTCGGCAATAACCGGTGGAGCTATCAAATATCAAAATTTCAACAAAATTATCAAATTTATCAAATTATAACTTACAACAGCCGAGTTCATCGCTACCATCAACGCAATCCTTTTCTAAATCGCAATGGTAACTTTTCGGAATACACTGATTGTTTGATAGACAAGTGAATTGATGGTAGGCACATATAGAACCTGGTGGATTTGTGGAACAACCTTCTTCATCCGAACCATCACCGCAATCATCATCGGAATCACAACGCCACGTTTTCAAAACGCATTTCTTGTTAGCGCAACGGAATTCGTTCGGTTCGCACCCATTCGGATCTGTAGACGAAATATTTAGGAGTTCGAAAGGGAATTATTACAATTACGTACTGCAACGACTCTCATCTGAACCGTCTAAACAATCGAAAGTACCATCGCAGACTTTATTCTTAGCGATACAATCGCCGTTAGCGCAGGTAGCTTCTTGGAGGCCGCAAGCTGTAGGTGGACGAGTCGGTGGTGCGATCCCTGCAATAGAAATTTAGCAATTGTCTTCCACTTCAATTAAGGGTAGTTTATTAAATAGATACTCACCGAATTATAGCGCAATTAAAAATAAACGCAATTATTAAAATGAATTGAATTTATATGAAATAATAAGAAATACCTGCGCCGTGATATTCGGTATCAATCGGCGGTAAAACGCCATATTTGAGTAATGACGATTGATATTTACCACCTTTTCCGTCTGCATGTTAATTGCATCGAATTTAATTCCATTTAATTACAACTTTTTTGAAAACAAACTTACATCTATCGACTTGTAAACGAACGGAGACTTGGGCGCCTGGCGTGTCCGGGGGATAACCGACAGCTTCACAAATATAAGTCCCGCCGTGTTCCACTTTAATATTGGGCATCTCTAAACGGCCGTTCAGATCCCGCGAACCCGGTGGTAACGGTTGGCCATTGGGTCTTGTCCAACGAACCCGGGCACGTAGTGGACCTTCGTCGCGACATTGGAAGACAACTTCACGATCTAAATCAATGGAAAATTATTAAAATACTCCACCGATTGTTCGATAAAACTAAAATTAAAAAAAAAATTGCGTATATACAGCGAGAATGTTAAATTATTGAATATGAAAAATTAAAAATTCCCGTATTTAAAATGTTTTAATGATATTGTTTTAAAATGATAGAATCGAAATTGATTGGATTCTCGATTGATTGTTGTTTTATTACAATTGTTTAGTGTTTGTTTTATTATCATGATAATTTATTCAATTGAATTAAGTTAAAGCGTTGAAAGTTCCCAAATTCACTAAGAAATCTCCATAAACTCTACATATTTTCGAGAAAAAAACGTAAATATTCCACTCATTTTTGTCAGTAGTTTGCCAACAATTAGGATTTGACAATAATTAACACTTACCAAATAAGGAGCTGCAATTAGGAAATTTTACGTAATATTGTCAATTGTAGAGTATAGAGATTTTCCTGTTCATATATTTTTTAATTAATTTGTAAATAGAGCGAAAGATGAAGATGAAGATTATCATTTATTATTTTGTAGATTTTTTTGTTGAAGATACAGGGAGATTTACTCACCAGGCTTATAAATGTCTGCTCCAAATAGAGGCATAAGACAAATAAAAAAATATTAGTTAAAACATTTAACATAAATGTGCTTTGACGAATCAAATATGTGTAAGGTCGGACTATCCAAATTTTTGCAACATGAAACAGAAACTGATTGATACTCACTTTCTTTGATATCTTGAGCGTTTGGGTAGGTCTTCAAATTGAGGCCCTCACTCGGTCCGGCTACACAAACAAAACAAATCAATTAATAATTATCGAGAGATACGTAACAATATTATTAATAATTGAGTGTTTATTTATAGTTGTTTCAAATTAATTGAGTTTTATGGTAAATTCCTTGTTTGTTTTATTTATATGCATATAGTATGAAGTAGAATAATTTTAATTAATTACATTCCCGGATTAATTATTATTTGAATAATTCAATATTAATTTGATTTAGATAAAGTTAAAATTTGGCATTTAGTTTCCATTCCAAAGTTAATCGATAATCAGTCGCAATATTTAGTTTAAAATAAAATGCGACCGACTTACGGCGATTTTTTATAAATACGCAATCTAACTCATCGCTACTATCCCTTGGACAATCCACTTTACCATTACAACGTAATTGTTGATTTATACAAGGACCATTCTCGCAACGAAACTGACCGAAAGGGCAACCGTTCGATTCATCGTCTATTAATATTTACTTTACAACAACAATAATAATCTAAAAATAGCGATTAACTTACGGCAATTCGTCTCATCGGACAGGTCTGGACAATCGCCGCGTCCATCGCATAGTTGGGAACGTAGAATGCAGCGATCATTGCTAAGACATGGATGGTAGCCAGTTGGGCAGGCCAATGGGGCTTGTGTTGTCGGTGTCCTTGTTGGGTACTCTGGTTCAGATGGTGGTGCGTCAGTTGGACAATTATATTCGTCAGTACCATCACTACAGTCATTCCGTCTGTCACAACGTAAATTACCGGGTATGCATTGTCCATCCAAACATTGGAACTCATTGGTACGACAAGCTGAACGTAAATTTAATAGAAAACAAGAAAAAATTGGAAAATAAATCAAAATCGAAATCAAATAGAAATTGCAAATTATTTGTAATAAGGGATTAGGAAAATATCGGATAATTTGCGGATTGTTGTTGAAAATAAAACAAAGAGAAACAAAAGGGAAATATTAAAATGAAATTTCAGCCAGACTAGGATCGACAAACATGCTGAATGACTGTCTAATATTTAATATTGAATTTAATACCTAAACCAACAATAAGGCGCCAACTAAGTCGGGTAAATATCGATTTAAAAAGGAATCAAAATATACACATATCTAAATAAATGTACGCTAATTTTCTACAATTCTATCTATAAATAATATAATTATTTCAAGAATATTTACTGCTACCGTTACCCTATAATTCGACTTCTTTAGACAACAATATACACCTAAAAAACTAACGACAATAAGAATGAAGAACAATGAATCAATCAATCAAACATCAATAGCAAAGAATAAAAATTCAAAAACAAATTGCATAATTGTCTCTAACCGAAACAGTTTTGTTCGTCGGAAAAATCCCTGCAGTCGTAGAAGTTATCGCAGCGTAGTGTGATTTCAACACAGGACCCATCCGTACACCGGAACCAGTCAGGCTCGCGGCATGTCCCTGGCCAAAAGGCCAGAAAACAAATACGTTTTTTCATATTTTATCATATTAAAAAAAATCCAAACAAACGAGATTTTCTCTAATAAGACTCTAACACAAAAACAAAATCGGTTAAAAGAAGGGCAAACTTACGACATTCATCTTCATCGGAACCATCGGGACATTGCGGGGTACCATCGCATTGGAAAATCTGTTGTATACAACTGCCATCATTACAACGGATCTCATTCGGCAGACATTTGGTTGCTTTCGGACAATCGAACTCATCACTACCATCAGCACAATCTTCATTGTCGTCGCAAGTTAGATGGGATGGTAGACAACGATGGTCGCTGACGCATTCGAACTCATCGGCACCACAAACAGATGCTGATTTATAATAAAATACGATTATTTCGATTATTTTTTTGGTTATTAGAAACTTACGACAACCCTGTTCGTCACGACCGTCAGCACAATCAGCGGTACCATCGCAACGGTACGATAGATGGATACAGGAACCGTTGCCGCAATCGAATTGGTACGATTCACAAGCTATGTACATAAACAATAAATTAATCGCGTGAATTTCGTTGAATTTGATTTAATTTTAACAAAATTACAATTACAATATGTACACAAGCGGCTATAAATTAAGCATTATTAACTATAAATCGAATGAAAAATGTTAATATGAAAGAAATCACCACAGAAGCTACCACATACTGCGATTTTGTGATTGTGGACATCCTTCTTCGTCTGATGTATCTGGACAATCTGGGAAACCGTCACAACGTTTGCTGCTAATTAGACATAAATTGTCATGTGTACAACGAAACTGACCGCCAGGACAATGGAAAACTACGAATAATCAATCAGTATCGAAAAGAATATTTTACCAATTATTGGAAATTTAAGAAGAGTTAATAGACAACGACAGATTATCAAATCGGGGCAACGTACCGCAATCTAATTCATCAGAACCATCCGAACATTGTGGATAACCATCGCAACGATAATTTTCCGATATACAAACGCCATTTTGACAACGGAATTGGTCAACACCACACACCGTACAATTTCGTTCATCTGTACCGTCCGAACAGTCGAAATAACCGTCACATTTATTGCCACAAGTACCGTCCTCGCATTTGATTTGGTCCTCACGACAAGGGGCCGCTACAGATAGCCCAAATGTCACCCAAATTATTAATCGACAAACAAGCCAAATAGAAACGTGCAAATTTACATTCCTATTTGACTATGTACAAATTTACATTATTTCTAAATAATGAGATTAGTTAGCTTGTCATTTACAAAGCAATTTTATATACAAAATAACCACCACCTATTGTTATAATAATAATGGGCAAGGTCGGGAACATACCGGTCGTGTATGGGCAATTTTCTTCATCATTGCCACTAGGGCAATCTCTAATACCGTTACATCTTTTGTAGCCGGCTATACAAAAACCGCCAGCACATTGAAATTCTGTTATGTCACAACGATAATACGGTCCACCTAAGGGGAAAATTCAAAAATCTGTCGCTAAATAAGAAAACTCAACGAAATTTCGTGCCGTTAGTTCTGTTCCTTTCGGTAAGAAAACTTCCTCCACGATGCCTCAAACTCGATTTGTGCACGGATAAAACAATAGTTAGTATGCGTTACAACACAAATTCATGAAAATGAAAATGTAACAGTTGTATTGTGATAGAAATTTCACTCCAAATATATTTACACGGAAATTTGGTTCTATTGAAAATAGTCCCCTTTATTTTACAGTTTACCTTTTGTATAATTTTGCGGTATATTAGTGCAATTCTCCTCATCACTATTATCTTCACAATCCTGTTTTCCATCACAAAATTTACTGTTACTAATGCATTTAAGTCGATCACGGCACAATTTAGCGTTTGGTTTGCATTTCAATGTACCTCCTGCATGCCCCATTCGGAACATTTAAAAAAAAAAACATGCAAGCGTTATATTAACGTGTCTGTATTTCGTGTTGTAGTGTGGAATTTTTGCAAATTGTCACTAGAACACTTTTTGGTACAAAAATAATTGAACTAACTACGACAGAAACAGAAGCAATTGATAGAGAGAATAAAGAATTTATTTTTAAGGTAATAAAATCGGAAATACGACGAAATAATCTTACCGTTACAATCGAATTCGTCACTACCGTCCGGGCAATCATAATGATTATCGCAACGTAGATGTTCATTCACACAAAAATCACCACTAGCACACTTGAACTCGTCGGTATTGCATTTAGCTGTGGTAATTTGTCGAAAAACAAAGAAAAAAGACGAAATAATTAGCATGATAAAGCTCACCAAGAGGATAACGATGACAAAAATTAATTAATTTTAAAAAATTCAAATCCACACATTTGAGAATCTCAAGGGGATTTCTGTACTTTAAAGAAGTGTATTTGATAGAAGAACTAACCACAAGAAGTTTCATCTTCATTGTTACGACAATCAGACACTCCATCGCACCGTCTCGAAATGCTAATACAAGTACCATTGTTACATTTAAATTCATCAGCCGGATGACAATGGTAACAATCTTGTTCGTCAGATAAATCATCACAATCCGTTTGATAATTACAACGGAGATATTTTGGAATACAGGTACCGTCCCGACATCGCCACTGATGATAAGCGCATTCTCCTACAGCTAAATTATTAAATACAGAAGAGTTTCAGGTGGAAATGTAAGCAATTTAATTTGAATCGGTGATAGTTGACTAATGGCTTTAGTTATCATGCATTTGCAATAAATTTGATTGTTAAATACCACCACAACCACCACCTTTTTCAACCGAATTATCCTCACTATTATTCAATGAGCTTTATCAAAACTATAATTAATTGTAAAAAAAATAAATATAAGCGTACTATCACAATCTTCCTCATCTGATCCGTCTTGACAATTACGGATTGCATCGCATCTTTGTGAACTGGGTATACAAAAACCGTTTTTGCAATGGAAATCGTCCGGTTTACAGGCTGTAAAGGAAATTTATGAAAATTCGAATCAAACACCGATCGTTCAATGTTTGCAATTAATTTCTGAAAATTATGAAAATTATTCACAACTAATATGGAGGAACATTTGTTAGATTGCCGTTTGCCGGTTGTCAGTTTTTTGGCAAATATTCAAACAGAAATAGATTGATAGAAGAACTAACTATGGAGACGGACACAAGTGTTAATTTAATCTCTAATTAAGACGATTTTTTTGGTAGATTGTTTATCAAGGAACTTACGACAATTTCGTTCGTCTGACTGATCGTCACAGTCGTAGATTCGATTACATTTCGCTGATAGTGGTATGCAACGGTGTTGGTTCAAACATGGGAACTCGTCTGGTCTACATCTTGCTGTCGGTGTTGTTGTAATTGTAGTTGTGTAGTGTCAGTCAAATTGAAAAAAAAACATGCAAATTTATATAAATGTTGATGTGGTGTAATTGTCGATTTTATTTACGATAAACACGAATGTTTGATAGTCAAAATTCGTATTTCCTGGAAGATTTATTTGATAAATTTGGGCGAATTTTGGCGGATGCGCCGGACGAAATTCGCCTCAATCAAATAAAACTTGCATTTTTTTTGTTTTCGAAATAATTATTTTCTATACGATAAAGTTGTTATCACAAAGCCCTATCAATATATTTTATTCATGCAAGAAGCTTATCGTTTCAGCCAATCAAACATAAGCAACATGCTTCTCTTTATCACTAATCATAGGGACACAATAAAAGAAAAAAACTGCATTCTATCGCTACAAAAATCTTACCGGTGGTACAATTTCGTTCATCTTCACCGTATCTACAATCTGGTCGTCCATCACAAACCTGACTACTGTAAATACAATAATCGCCGCAGGAGAACTGACCTGCTCCACATTGGGCGTCTGTAATAAATTCAAAATTAAAATCAATGTATTTTTTGAATCGAAACAATCTCGATTTTCGCCTTAGAAATATTCGGGTTTTTTGTTATAATAAACGAAATGGGAGTTTCGGCTAATATTTTTACGACGCCACTGCGGATTCAAGCTGTGCCAAGCACAACATTATACCTGAGTCCTATTTATTAACTTGATATAACATGAAAGTATTTTTTCTTATAAATGTATCTTTGATAAATTGAATTCACTAATATTAACAACAATTAATCGATTGTTATTTAATTGAAATCCATACAACAACGGTAATCTATCGACAATTATTTCGAAATTATTAAAAATTAATGGATCGATATTGTATTATTTAAAATTAATTAAACCAAATTGTTGAATATTGCCGTTTTAAATTAAAATTGTTTTACCGTTAAAATTTCAACTTGTAACCAAAACCAACATTGGTATCGTTCAAAATCTCTTTAGAAATCATCTAGTATAGAATATCACAAAGGTTTTATATATTTTAGTAGAGTACACTCTTTGATATATCGCATCTGGTAATATGATCAAGCTATTTTGTCTGTTTTAGTTGTCCTACTCAAGAATTCCTTTAGATTTATTTTCAAACATATTGTGGAACTCGATTAGAACGACAGATGCGTGAAGGATGGTGTTCAAAACGATAACACAAAAATATTTTCCTATTTTGCGTTGGAA
>JACDRP010000575.1:0-34266 GCA_013841185.1 Hycleus phaleratus | reverse complement strand
ATTTAATGAATTATCAATGAAACGTAGTGGTTTTTAGTAATAAAAAAGTTGAGGACAAAGCATGAATTCCCCAAGTTTTTCGAAAAAAGGCAATTCCATTGAATAATAGACATAATTAGGGTGTTTTCTTTTAATTTAGCGAAATTTTTAACGACAGGCTATCCGTAAAAAAATCGCTAAACCTATCGTGACGGACGCCTTAAATTTATAAAACCAAAATTTCGTTAATAAAAGAACTAAACAAGGCGTTTTCGAGTATCAAAGGTTTTTTCGAGAAAAAGCTTTTGATAGATTTTTTTTAAACATGTAAATTTTATCAAAAGAAGCCCAAACTTAATGAACTGTTGGTGAAAGCTACAAGTCTTTAGTTATAAGAACAAGCTTGAATTCCTCAACTTCTTGGAAAAAAGGGCAATCCCAATGACTAACAGACGATGTAATTGGAGTGTTTAATAGATTTTTTTTAGAAAGATAGGGTAATATCCTTATGAAATTCGAAAAATCGATTAAATTTATAAAATCTAAATTTCGCTAATAAAAGGCATTTTCGGGTAACGTTTCCCGAGAAAAAGCGATTGATAGATTTTTTTTTAAAACACATAAATTTTGTGAAAAGAAACCCAAATTTAATGAATTGTTGATGAAATGTCAAATCTTTAGTTATAAGAAAGTTGAAGACAAAAATAAGCTTAAATTCCTAAAGTTCTTGGAAAACAAGGTAATTCCAATGACTAATAGACGATGTAATTGGGGTGTTTAATCGATTTTTTTTAAAACGATAGGGTAATATCCTTATGAAAATCGAAAAATCGATTATAAAGGAAGCCTTAAATTTATAAAACCGAAATTTTGTGGAAAGAAGCCCAACTTTAATGAATTATTGGTAGAAGTCTTTAGTAATAAAAAACTTGAGGACAAAGCATAAATTCCCCAAGTTTTTCGAAAAAAGGCAATCCCAATGAATAATAGATATAATTAGGGTGTTTTTTTAATTTATTGGAATTTTAAACGACAGGCTATCCTTGAGAAAATCGCAAAACCTATCGTGACAGACAATTTATAAAACCAAAATTTCGTAAATAAAATCACAAAACAAAACATTTTCGAGTAACGTTATCTCAGAAAAAGCAATTAGAAACTTTTTAAAACAGAAATTTTGTGAAAAGAAGCCCAAGTTTAATGAATTGTCAAAGAAATGAACAAACCTTTAGTTTAAAGAAAGTTGAGAACAAATAAGCATGAATTCCCCAAGTTCTTACGAAAAAGCAATCCCAATGAGTATTAAACAAATCATTTTCGAGTAACGTTTCCCGAGAATAAGCTAGCTGTATTCAACTATCCAATCGTCCATTGATAATAATTTATTATCAATGGAAACGGGTACAGTTAGTAATAATGACTCTAAAGAATTTGCCTATCTATAATAACCTGTGAAAAATCTGTTTGATAACAAAAATGTTTTCAACGATTATCACAATTTTCCAGGAAATCTCCTAACTGTAGGCACTTTTGAAAGTATACACAGGTAGAAATATCAACAAATAAATAACAACGAACGATAATAGTTTGTCGAACTTTTCCAAGGAATTTCAATATTCGTTTTTAATATTAAATAAAACTAATAATTTTACCGAATATTTAGCGATAGAAAATTAGATTGAAATTAACAACTTACCATAAAAATCTGGACTTCAACTAGGACGTGAACTTGGCGATTAGGATTTAAATATCAAAGGAAGATTATTAGGTATAGGTTCAATTTGTAAATAACCTAATTAGAACCTGAATTTATTTAGAAAAAAATTAATTAATATTTAGAGAAATATCTCAAATTAACGATAATATTCCGTTGATATTTAAATGAGACCGTTAAATAAAACCATAATTTTAACAGACAAGCCTGTAGGAAATGTAACGTCCGGCAGTTTCTGATGGACGAATGATTTTAACCACCTGGAACATATAAAATGCAATAATTATAGAATTTATTTGCATTATAACCCGCATATTACTGTATTATCACCAAGTTTTATTGCATTTTAAAATTATGCCTATACATAGAAACATCAAATTAACCAACTGAACAACCATATAAGTTTGTTTTAATTATAAAACTAATGATTTGTGATTAATTAAAGTATAAATTAATATTAATACACTTCAATTTTCCTTGTTTGTTTAAAATAACAATTTGGAAATAATCTTATCGATTTTCACAGGAAAATCGAAATAAAATTGAAAAAACCAATTTTAAACGCAAACAATACAAACTTTCTTAGAATAATTTAATTACAGCATTGTAATAAGTTGCCAGATTGAATATTAATGATTCATTAAAAAAAAAACAACTCACCTGTCCTCGCTTTAAACCGAAATATCTAGCAACAGGATCGCCGGCTTGTATCCTCATCAACATATTCTCTTTCAATTTACTGTAATAATGATAGAAATTTGAATTAATTTAAATATTAAAATAACCCAATCTTACTATCTTGTTAATAGTTCTTGTTTTTCTTCAGGTGTCATTACAACATGTTCTGGCACTAATTCATGTTCCGTTATATTAATCAACAATTCCGATTCGAGAAATTGTTCTAAAATATATTTCGGTGCCATATCAACCAACGATTGTTTGGCTGACGGTGTCATGCCTTGTTGTACAACGATAATAGCCCGATGAATATTCTCATCTTGCATCCGTTGGCAATACGTTTTAATCGTTTTGATACCAATCTTCGGTTCATCCGGAAAGAAAACGAACATCTGGTCGGTTGGATCGTCATTATGGGCGACCAAAACTATCAAATCATTACGTGACGGACGTTTCTCGCTACAATTCAACTATTAAACGATTGTTATCGGAATAAGCAACGAATCTACCTTGGTTTATCGCCGAATTGTTCCTTAAATTGATCCAAAGTTTGATCCAATTCGTCTTGGGTGACTAAATAGCCGCGATCGTGGCATAACTTTAAAAATATTTGGTTAGAATTCGACAAGTGAGGTTATGTCGACTTACTTGCATTACAGTTTTACGAATACGCCACAATTTGTACGTTTCCGCCTCATCATCCATTTTTTATAACTCAATTTTGATTTATTTGATTTTTTATTGGAAATAACTGGAAATTAAATTAATAAAATTGAGCAGCAAATTAACCTCAAATACACAAACACCAATTGACAGTGTTGCCACTTCCATTATAACGGATTTTCCGAATTTCTATGAAATGGAATAAAATAATCTTAAGAGTAATTTTATACTCGAAAATGCATATTTACGTAAAACAAGAAATAAGCTAATTTATTTGTTTATATTTTATCTTATTGTGGAAGTAGACTCAAGAATAAATACAAGCCGGCAACAATGCAAAAGTTTCAATGATGGACAATTTTGCCAACATTAAGAAAATAAATTACCCTATTGTAGTGATTCCAAATACTTGAAAATTTGTGCTAATTTAAATTAATTTATTAGTAATCAATTATTATTGAATATTGAATGTGCGATATATTGTAATAAATATGAAATATCACCGATTATTGTAGTTTTGAGCGACTATTAGATTATATCGGTTGGCAGGACTGTCTGTCACTAAATGAGCGAAATTTGAATGTCCGATGGAATTTTTGGAAAATCACCGACTGTTGAATCAATCTCAAGAATTACTCCCGGTGGAAGAAATTTTTCGAGATAAAACCGCCATAATATTTTTCTTCAGTGCCTCGACTTGTAATAGCCCGCTATGTTCGAAGATTTTGGAATTATTAAAGAAATTACACAAAGTATTAATACCCGAACATGATAACCCATATTCAATTTAAATTATTGTAGGAAAGTTACGAAAGAACAGCAGGTTTTGAGATTGTCTACATTTCGTCTGATACAGATTACGATTCGTTTTGGGAATATTTCCAGGATCACGGTAATTGGTATGCTGTACCGTTCGAAAATCAAATGCTAGCCTTGTAATTGTATCAAATCCAACAATTCGATTAAATAAATGTACGAAATTTTAGAGAATTGCGGATAAAATGTGAAGTGAGCAGTTTACCAAATTTAACCGTATACAAAACAACCGGGGAAAATATATCACGAAATGCTGAAATTGTTTTACTAGAAAAAGGTATTAATGTTCTTGTAACATGGAGTGAATATTAAATTATACCATTTATCTAGAAATAGATTTATTCTTCTATAAAATTTTATTCTTCTGGTATTTCAAGTGAACCATCATTAATTTCATCGATAACATCATGTGGTAGTTTACCATCAACAGTACAACCAACTGATTGGGCGGTACCTAAGACTTCTTTAACCGTACCAGTTAAAGTTTTCGCCATTGATCGTGGTTTCATTTGTCTTGCAATACTAATAATATCGTCCAATGAGATGTTACCACTGTGTTTAACTAAAAATTTGAATTAATCGATTAGATATCGAAGATTATTAATAATTGTCGATTGCTTGAGTATCACGCTTAGTAATCCGTAAGTATGAGTTGCAAATAAGCAATCAATTGATCTTGCAGTAGTGATACTTCGACTAATCAATTTACACATAATCAGTCTTGTATTAAACTGCAGTTTAGTTTAGATTGTTGATGAAATAATAAACTTACTATTCTTCTGCTTCTTTCTATCTCTTGGTGGCTCTTTCAATGCTTTAATAATTAACGAAGCAGCCGATGGTACAACCGAAATTGTAGCTTGACGATTTTGAATTTTCAATTGTACCGTAATTTTCAAACCTTTCCAATCGGCTGTACCTTTAGCGATATCATCACCAACTTTTTTCGGTGACTGTAAACAACAAACAACATGTTAACAAAGTGAGGTTATAACAATTGTGAGGTTAGAAAATTAATTTTTACTTAAATAAAATTGTAACAAATCGACTTACCAAACCTAAAGGGCCAATTTTGGGGGCTAATGATGATGTAGCACCAACTTCGCCACCAACACAACGTAAATAAACTGTAAAAAAATATTGAACACTTCACGTAAGATGTACGTATTTTAATCGATGATTAAACGTAAATTTCGATAATTACCATATTTAACTTCTGTAGGATCGAATTTTGGTGGCATTTTTCTATAATGATTTAGAGTTTTTTATGGAAAATTCGGCCTGAAAACGCCGATGATTTAAGATTTAAGAAAATCTTCGAAAGACCGTCAGCGCACAACGATGGCCGCCGCCGAAAAGGATGTGGCTAAACTACCGACTGCCCATACACCAATTATCAGCAAGAAAATTTAGATAATATCCAATTTTTGCGCAATAAAAGGAGATATTATGGAAATTTAAAGCAATAAATTTAGATATTCGTTAAATTTATTGGTGTTTATAAATGAATTTTTTTACAAAATTTCGGTTTTATATCGTAACTATAACCACATCCACAACATGTAATTGCGCTATAAATTGGAAATTACGCAAATTTTAAANATGGCGCATCTAGATAAAGATAGAGATATATAGCTAGGTCGTTTTATATTCCGGTAACTAGCGCCAATGCGGCCAAAGTTCGCATTTCTCTTGAAATAGGAATGAAGACAAATGGGCAGGCCTGTAATAAGAAAAGCGCTAAAAAATCTAGCAGGTATGCTGTAAACTGTAAAAACTGTATGACGCCGCAAATACTATACTTTTTGCCCGAAGTTCAATTCCTGTGTTTTTTTTTTTTTAACTTGGACTCGTGCATTAATTGTCGACTTCTAATTCATGATTAACTATCCGGACTCTGTCGGGGAAGTTATTAGGCCGATTTTTAGATTCGGCCACTTTCAAATTTTTCGTTTATTTTATCGAATATCTCTTAAAATTATATATATAAATAATATATTTTTTATAATTTTTGTAGCGCTACGAATAGTAGAAGANATTACGTGATATTGTTGAAAATGGTATCAATGATTTACTTCCCGGTAAATTAAAAATAAAATATGAACATTGTTATCAAAATTTTCTAGAATGGTGTAAAAATAATTTGAAATAAATAAAAGTTGTTTTCACGTTAATCAAGTGGTCTGCATTTCTGCATTTGAGATAGTCGACAGTGTTACCAACTTCGAAAAAATAAATTATCCCAGATTTTCCACACTCAAAGTAGTTGGGAAATTTGCATTGCTTCACTACTTTTAGTGTGGAAATGATTTTATTTCCAACGCAAAATAGGAAAATAAATTTTTTATAAATTTTGTAAGCGCTACGAATAGTAGAAGAAAATTGACAGGTCACGTGATTTTTAACACGTGTTACTTAACCTAAAATCCAATTTGACATAACCTTAAATAAATAGATGCAAGTTGTAGCTGTATTTTCTATTTTTTTATTATTAATTGAAAAACATAATGACAATTATGAATTCTGACGATCCGGAAACCAATAGTGAGTCCTTATTATTAATTTTGTTCCAAAAATGAAATTTATTGATTTTCAGGCGCAGATTCAGATGCCGATGTTGAAGACGAACAAGATGAGGAGACTACAGAGACAGCGAACGCCGGTTGGGCGGATTCTGTATCGAAAATTCTACACACGAACAAACCGAAAAAGAAACGAACTATTGTCTTATCGAAAGCGAAAAAGCTCACGGATATTAAACCGACGAAAACCGTATCGGCTGGTTTTGAAATCGCCACAGTTGCGGGCGAGATTAAAGAGGAGAAAATCGAAATTACCGAACCGACAACGAGTACGCAAACATCAGAGGAACCGGCACGTAAACGAGTACGTTTACAAATTTCTAAATACAAACGCTTATTTTTATCTGAATTGTAGAAACGTGATTTGCCCAATTTGAGGGTGAAACCGAATATTTTACAAAAGGACCGCGAACGTACTTTAACGAAAATAGCGACGAAAGGTGTGGTACAATTGTTCAATGCTGTGAAGACTCAACAGAAGGATATTTCGACCAAATTGAAAGAAGCCGGCCCGTTAGAGGTGCGTCAAGAGAAAGTTTTGAAGAGTATCGATAAACGGAAATTTTTGGATGTTTTAATGGGCGAAAAATCGGAAATTGTCGATAGTGAAGAACCGATAAAAGATGAATCTACTTGGAGTGTTCTACGCGATGATTTCATGATGGATGCTAAATTGAAAGATTGGGATAAAGCGGTTGAAGTTGAAAAGAGTGACGATGAAATTGCGGAATCGGCGTAATTTTTTATTATTAATCTCCAATTGTTGTGTATTTATTTAGGGATTAAAGTAAATGTTTATTTTCAAAAAATTCGGTTTTATTCAGCGAATTTCCACTATTTTCGTTCGGGCATTGGGATCGTTTTAAAAATACCTCCAAAAGAATGTCGATCACGTGGTGTTCAACATTACAAATCAGTCTGTTGCTGACCCGCAAGCTGTTCACATTTAATTACGTTCCGTATACAATACAACAACGAATTTCGATCACCCCCTAATTGATTCACGTTTTCCGAGTTAATTAACGGGTCGAAACGTGACTTAACGTACACGAGCGTTCCTATAAAAACCGTTCAAATACACGCAAATCGCTCAATTCAAAATAGACCCCGTTCAAGTATGTACTGTTGTGATTATTATTGTTGATTTGTATTAGTGTGAATAATGAACGAATTGCGCGAGAATCTAAAAAATCGCGTCTTTTACGCCGCCAAAGATGGCATGCCAATTGCCTTATTTACGCTACTTAATAGTGCCGAAAAAGACGAAATTGATAACGCTTTGAATCAAGTATGTATTCGAGATTATTTCCGATTATTTTCGATTAAATTCTATTTTCTCGATAGATATTTATAGAGGATGACGGACAAGAGTGTACACCACTTATTGCAGCTGCTAGACAAGGCCATGATAAAGTTATGAGGATTTTATTAACGAAATTTAGCCCAAATTTAGAGATTGAAGGGACTGTGAAATTCGATGGTTTTGTTATCGAGGGGGCCAGTGCCTTATGGTGTGCAGCCTGTGCAGGTACAAATTGTAACAATTGACAACTAAAAGTTAGGTTATGTTCACAAAATTTTGGTAATTTAAACGTATTTATCGCTAATAACACAACAAATTTCGATTAATTTAGAAAAATGAACACGGTTAAAACCTGAATTTTGTAAAAAATCCTGAATTTAACCAGTTTAAAATGGAATTGAGCAAACTTAACCTCAAATTTCGTCGCCATAGATCACTCGATATTGGCTGTTGTAGGGCATTTAAATGTGGTGAAAACTCTAGTAAAGGCCGGCGCCGATGTGAACCACCCCACGAAATCCAATTCGACCCCACTAAGAGCCGCTTGTTTCGACGGCCGTTTAGATATCGTCAAATACTTAACGTACCATCGGGCTGACATTAATATCGCCAACAAATACAACAATACGTGTCTTATGATAGCTGCATATAAAGGCCATTTAGATGTTGTAAGATTTGTTTATAATTATAACGCAAATGTTGCTGTTTAAAAATGGGATTTTTAGGTCAGTTTTTTGTTAGAGAACGGTGCCAATCCGAACGAGAAAGCATTATGCGGTGCAACAGCATTACATTTCGCTGCTGAATGTGGACATGCTGCTATTGTTAAAGAATTATTGAATTATAATGCTGAATTTTCAACGAACGATTCCGGTATGACACCGATTAAAGCAGCAGCTGAACGGACTAGAGCTGATGTTGTTGAATATCTCATACAAAGGCCCGAAATTTGTCTAGAAGAAAAAATAGAAGCATTAGATTTATTAGGCGCTTCCTATGCTAACGATAAAGAGAATTACGATATCGTTAAAGCTTATAAATATCTACACAAATCAATGGAGTTACGGTAAGTCAGCTATAATTATAATAATAACAATGTATTTTTAGTATAACGACAAGGTGAATGTTAAGGGGTTTTTTGTTTGGAAACTTGCAATTTTGCGTATATTCTAAATTTAATTCTTCCAATTATTACGACGAATACGCTGTTATTTCTTGTTATATTCGTTTTTGTTTAAATATTTAAAAGGTAATTTATTTGTTGTAATCATCAAGAAAAAAACACGTATCCGTGACGTTGTTTAATTTGAATGGATGCCAAATTCGTGCCAATCAACAATAAAAATAGAGATAAATTTGGCGTAAAAAAGCCGTATCAAATCGTAGAATTTTCCAAATAATTGTCCTCGGATTGTTATATTGTTTCATTGAAAATATTGGATATTTGCCAAAAAATAGCAAATCTTTCTCTTATGTAATCGTAGTTTTTCCGAATTTATTTAAACAATAGAAATACCAACGCCAAATACGAATTAGAAATAGATTGTTGTTGTTGTTACGGAAAAGTCGATGCTCTTGTTCATATTTTTAGTCGTTTTTTTGCTCAAAAATCGGTCATCAACTTCCTCAAAAATCATACGGTCGGGTTCTAAAAACAAAGTTCTTTGTTGAAATTTTGGCGTAAATTGTGGCGTTGGTGTTTTGACTTTACAACTGCGTACAGTTTTCGAAAATATTTTCAATTGGAATATAACGGACAGTTTTTTTGCCGTGAATCACGCATTTTGATGAAAAATAACTCGAAGTGTAGTTCGCATTGATTTTGCCTCTAAAAATGTAAAAATCAGAGAGAATTGAAAGCGGAAACAGAAACAGAAACGAAAAAATTAATACAGAAAAATTTTGAAATAAAATTTCCAATTTCCATTAGTTTTCCGGAAATTTTTCAAAAATTTGGATTTTCTTCAAATTTGCTTTATATTGTGGGAAAATTATTAGAAAATCGACAATATTTTCCGAGTTATAAGGAAAAGTATGAACTCGAATAACTCAGATAACTTATTTTTTATTGTTGTTGTTCAAAATTAGCACTTTTTAAACAGAAAAATCGAAGAAAAAGACCCCCACTTTCGGCCAATTTCCCGCAAAACTAACAAATCTATTGAAAGATTTCTAGAGATTTGAAAAACTGTTCTAATTTGCTGTATAATGTGAGAAAACCATTGACAGATTTTTTAAAATTTAACGGAAACAGAACAGAAGCCGAAATTAATCAATGCAGAAAAATTTTGAAATAAAATTGATAACTTTCCATCAGTTTTCCGGAAATTTCAATTTGCTTTGTATTGTGAGAAAATCGACAATATTTCCCAAGTTATAAGGAAAAATGAACTTAAGAAAAGACTCGCCCCCACGATTTTCCCAGTCACAACTCGAATAACTCAGATAACCCATTTTTTATTGCTGTTGTTAGCACTTTTTAAACACAAAATCGAAGAAAAAGAGCCCCACTTTCGGCCGATTTCGCGCAAAATTCCTAGAGACTTGAAAAACTGTTTCAATTTGCTGTATAGTGTGAGAAAACCATTGAAAAATCGATAATATTTATTAAATTATGTGGAAAAATTAGAAAACAACATGCTCCAAAATTAACCGCTATGACTCAGAATTCAATCGGAATATTTGAAAACAAAATACGTCTCCGGATGTTCCTTAAAATGCCGTATCTAATGGCGTTTGATTCGTTACAATATATCATCAAACAAGTGAGATATCGATTATTGAATTTAGTGTTCAATAAATTCGTATTTCACTCATAATTTCCGTTATGTATTCGCTTGAAAAGGCGCACAAACTTGCGGAACCGGAAACAGAGATCCGTCACATCTCCAATAAAAATATTTCGAATTTTATCAATAAAGCCATCTATTATTTTTCCAATTAGAACGTTATTGTTGACCTAGATTTATATAAAAGATTGTAATATCATCCGAAATGAACAATCGTATTGTATCATTGAATTAAGTTCCATAATCTCACATGTTTTATTAATGAATTCCACGTGAATCGTAACAAATTCACATCAATTTTATTAATTAATAATTATCGTATTCCAGATATAGTGATCCATCGAATCCAATTAAAAAGAAACTAATAACCCCGATACCAGCGTACGAACATTGGGTCGAATGTCAAACATTATACGAATTGGAAACAATACAAAACAACCATAATGCCCTACATATGGAGGCATTAACGATACGCGAACGTATTTTAGGTACCCACAATCCGGAAGTACCACATCCGATTATTTATCGGGGCGCTGTATTTGCGGATAATGCCCGTTTTGAACGTTGTTTAGAATTATGGATGCACGCTTTAAAATTACGCCAACAAAACCATATATCTGTCGTTAAAGATCTATTAAGATTTGCTCAAGTCTTTTCGCAAATGTTACACGTTAACGTTAACGTTACATATGATTGTGCTGTACAAATTCTATCGGCGGCAATCATCGAATTGGAACGGAATAAACGGAAATTGAAACAACCCGGACCGAAGGACGATCCTGATATTATACTAGTAAGATTTTATTAATTTGATAATAATTTAAATTTTAGTATAATTTGTTATTTCAGGAAGAAATGGAAAGTAATCTAACTACAACATTGTACTTATTAACGATATTAACGAAATTAATTGAAAATTGTACCGAGGAAGAGAAATTCGCTGTAAAGAAGATGGTGTTTAATTTAAATCGGATGCAAATCACACTACGCGATGGACAAACTCTATTACATTTAGCTTGTAACGCCGAAACTCCCGTTGATGATTTCCATACTAACGATATTTGCAAGTAATTGAAATTAATTAAATTTAATCAAATTCAAATCAATTGATTGTTAATTTGGTAGATTTCCATGCGCGGAAACTGCGTCGTTGCTTATAAAATGCGGCGCTAACGTTAACGCAATGGATTACGACCGGAATACACCATTACACATGATCGTAAACTACCACAAACCGATATCAGATTTTAAAACATTATACATAATAATAACGGAATTGATAGAAGCCGGGGCCCATTTGGATTGTGTTAATAAACGCGGCGAAACGCCGTTAGAAGCATCAGCTACAGGTAGTAAGTGCTCCGTTGCGTTTTATTTGATTTGTGTTTGTTTTATTATTAAAATTGTAGGTGTAGCTGAGATTATTTTGAGATCACAGATGCAATTAAGTTTGAAATGTATGGCTGCAAATGCTGTAAAACATCATCGGTTAACATATCAAGGACAAGTGCCTGAAGCTTTGGAATCGTTCATTGAGCTACACGGTCCTGGTATCGTTAAAAAAGCCTAGTCAATGTCTATTTTGATTGTAAATTGTTTTAATTGATGGAAATAAGACTGTTGACGATATTTGAATTGTGATGTGTACATATTCGATTAATATTTTGTTGAAAGCAGCGTTTCCTATAATTGAAATTAATTGAGAATTGGGAAAGATCTGATACGGTGCTTATTTTTAATTGTTAACAAAATTGATAGCAAAATAAGCGAGTAGAATGTATTTTTTCTATTTTTCTTTTTCGAATAAAGTGTGATATTTATTTATTTATGATTGTAATTGTAATAAATTCCACTTATCTCTAGATTATGATTGTGACACAGTTACATCTTATCAAATATGGTCAACTGGAATGTTGTATAGTGAAGTCACTCACCTAGTGCAAGCTTAAAAGTCCCTAACTTTAACGAATCTATGTATACTAATTGGTATTTTGGGTTACCATAAGCGTATTTGTAAATTATTGGTTGTTTCAAAATTTGCCGCCTTGAAGGAATGACGTACTTCTTCGTCATTGGTTGTTTTGAATTTGCGCCTTTTTACAAAACCGTGATGAATTGAGTATATAAAATAACAGTTGTCTTGATAATTACACAATCTAAAATTATTCGCAATTAATTTACGATCAAACTTGAAATGGTCGACTAATAAATCGAATGGAGTAGAAAATAAGTTATTTATTAATTAATTATTAACAATAAATTCGTCAATTAATTAAATTAACGTTCATAGATCGTCGTTAATGGAGATAATTATAAAAAAAAACATTTACAAATGACACTATAATTTATCACAACTATCCAGGTCGGGTGGACCAATACTGTAAAATTACTTATTAATTACGATTTAATTTAAAAATTACAATAAAATGGTAACTATTTTTGGCACCTTACACAATATGAGCAATTATAGATTATGGCAGTGTTAAAAATACATAATTGTTGATTATTTTTCGTTTTGTTTTTGAGAATTTATTGCCTGCAACAAATCTGCATGTTTTCTGTTTCTTAGCACAGCCATAATTCTCATTTATTTGTATGTTTTCTCAATTAGCAATTATCACATTTGTTTTATTATTTACATCATGGAGCCAAACATACGTTTTCCGCGTGTGAGCATCAAACTCACAGCCATTACAGATAATAGAAAGAAAACTAAGCCTAAGAATGATGTTAATAGTCGACAACGGCACCGCCATTTTTTGTCTTGTTTCATGCGTTTTGATAGCATTTCGGAACGGGGTAGGTCCAGTGTGAAATCGGCCTCGGGCCGGCCACCAGGCTGCAAACAAGAAAATCAACAATTCAATATTATTGTCCTTATGTTGTCATTACGAAACGTTTGCGTTAATTTTTTTGGACATTGTGCCGAATTTCCACCATTGTTTAACTTATTTCGAAAAATAACAGATTATACAATAATTCGAAATTTCTTCTATAGATCTTCAGACTGAATTAGAATTAACAAATATAATAACTATTGATCAAATAGTATTGTATAATGGAGATCTGTATCGTAATAGGTCCGATTACGACACGTCTATAAGGATATAGAGAAAAATAATTCAATATTGGTAATCATAGAGATGCTATGGATCGATTTGCAGTCCATAAATTGGCCAATTTTTAATTATGAATATCTCCCTTGTTTGATATGATATAGTAATGAATGTAAGAGCTTTAGAAAGAACATTTCAAGGACTATCTAAAAGCGTTATTTGTTTTACAAAATTTCGATTGAATTCTGAGTTATCGAGGATAATTTTGGGGCGTCTATTTCTCCTAATTTTTTCATATTTCCCCTATAATTTAGCAAATTTTCTTTATTTTTCAATAGTTTTCTCACAGTATACAGTAAAATTGATAGAAATTTTCAAATTTCTAAGATTTCCTTCAATTGGTTTGTTAGTTTTCCGGATGGCCCACATTACATGGACTTCTTGATTTATTCTTCGAAAAATGCCAATTTTTAATTATCGATATCTCGTTAGTTGTATGAGATGTTACAATGCATATAGAAGCATTAGAAAGGGCATTTTAAGGAGTATCTAAAAGAATTATTATTTTGGAAAATTCCAATTGATTTCTGAGTTACAGAAGATAATCTTGGAGCGTGTGAAACTCCTAATTTTTTCAAATTTCCCCTATAACTTGTCCAATTTTCTCTATTTTTCAATAGTTTTTTTACATTATGTAGTAAAATTGATAGAAATTTTCAAATTTTTAAGATTCCCTTCAATTGGTTTGTTAGTTTTCCGGATAATTGACAGAAACTTGAGCGGCCACATCATACGTCTTGATTTGGTGTTCGAAAAATGCCAATTTTTAATCATTGATATCTCCTTTGTTTCATGAGATATTATAACGCGTATAGTAGCATTAGAAAGAGCATTTCAAGAAGTATCTAGGGGCGGTTTTTATTTTGAAAAATTCCAATTAAACTTTGAGTTACAGACAATAACCTAAGAGCATGTGTTTTTGCCTAATATTTCCATATTTTCCCCTATAAATTCGCCAATATTCTCAATTTTTCAATGCTTTTTTCACAGTATATAACAAAAAGGAAGAGCCTTTACAATATTTAAGAAATTTTCAATAGGTCTATTAATTTTCCGGGGAATTATCAGAAAATTGAAGACCGAATCATATGTCTTCTTCCGATTCGGTTTTCGCAAAATGCCAATTTTTAATCGATGATATTTCCTTCGTTTTGTGAGATATTACAATGCATATAGAGGCATTGGAAAGAGCATTTTAAGGAGTATCTAAAAGAGTTATTTAGTTTGGAAAATTCCAATTGATTTCTGAGTTACAAATTTCTCTTTAATATTTTCATATTTTCCCCTATAAATTCGCCAATATTCTCAATTTTTTAATGATTTTTCCACAGTATATAACAAACAGAAAGAGATTTTCGAATCTTCAAGAAATTTCACAATAGATTTATTAATTTTCCGGAGAATAGTCAGAAAATTGAAGACCTAACCGTATCTATTTTTCCGATTCGATTTTCGCAAAATGCCAATTTTAATAATCGATATCTCCTTTGTTTGATTAACAATTACAATGAATATCACAGCATTAGAAAGAGCATTTCAAGGAGTATCTAAGAGCGTTATTTGTTTTGAAATTTGTCGATTAAATATTGAGTTACACAGGAAAATCTTGGAGCCTGCGTTTTTCTTATTTATTAAATATTTTTCCTTGAAACGTAGCCGATATTAAAGTTTTTCCAATTATTTTCGCATAGCATATACCGACTTGAGAGAGTTTATTAAATTTCTAACAAATTTTCTAATAGGTGTGTCAGTTTTTCGGAAAATTGATAGAAATTTGAGGGCCCACAACACATCTCCCCTTTGATTTGGAGCCCGAAAAATGCCAGTTTTTAATAACCGATATCTCCCTTATTTGATAAGCTATTACAGCATATACAGTAGTATTGGAAAGAGTATTTTAAGGGGTACCTAAGGGTAGTTTTTGTCTTGGACAATTTCAATTGAATTCTGAGTTACTGAGATTAATCTAAAACTATGTGTTTTTTCTTAATATCTGCATATTTTTCCCAATAATTTAGCCAATCTTAACAATTTTCCAATAATTTTCTCACAATGTATAGCAAACGGAAATAGATTTTCAAATCTACAAGAGATTTTCCAATAGATTTGTTAATTTTTCCGATAATTCTTGTACAATTGAAACCAAATCATATCATTTTTCGATTCGGTGTTTGCAAAATGTTGATTTTCAATAATCAATATCTCGCTTGTTTTTCAACATATTATAACGAACATAATAACAATAGAAAGAGAATTTTAAGGACAATCTAGATGCGTTGTTTATTTTGGAAAATTTCGATTGAATTCTGAATTACAGAAGAAAATCTTGAAGCACATGTTGTTTTAATTTTTCCAAAAATTCCCCTATAATTTAGCCAATATTATCGATTTTTCAATAATTTTCTCAGGATTTATAGCAAATTAAAAGCGTTTCATCAATCTATCAGAGATTTTCCGATCAGTTTTCTAATTTTCAGAAAATTTGGCTAAAATTGATAATTTTACTCCAAGTCTTTCTACCTATTAATTATTTCTTTCTAGTTTTTGTTTCTGTTTCCCACTCCGTTTCCGTTTTGTTTCTGTTAAAATAAATTGAGAAAAAATTCAATTCTGAGTCTGTTACAGCGATGTTAACACGATCCGATACAATACAACGCGTTTAACTCGAATTACAACTAAAAAGTCATAATAACACGGTTTTATACTTGATACAACACTATTCCATTCTAGTACCGATATGGCTGGAAATTTAGCCAAATTGCCGGTGTTATTCGAGGCTATATTTGAATTCTTCCACATTCCTTTCAAGAACGAATCACGTTTTGTTGAAGGGTCGTGATCTACCGTCCAACAGCATTGTCTTCAAGAAAGTAAGAGTGTCATCGGTAAATAAACCTTGATTTGTTTCATAATAGCCTTAGATTTTATGTAAATTTTAATGCGTAAAGAAGTTATCCACAATAGAAAGTTTGTACACAATTAACGAATCGAAAAGGACAAAACGCGGAAAACAATGTTTCGTTAACAATATTGTTAATGAAATCAACAGAATCAAATATTTGGAAACGAACATATGTTGATAAGTTGTGTAACTGAGGAATTTTTGTGTAGAAATTAGCAAGTTCCGGTGCTTTAGATAAATATCTAACGAAATAATAAATTGTCAATATTTATGAAGAAAGTTTTCTGTTTATACAAATATCTGTATGATCTAACCGATTATTTTTACGAATTTTCTAGTTAATTAATTATACACACATTGACATTGTGTAAGTTACGTGCTTATTTTCTTATTCAATTCCGAATTTAAGCGACCTTTAAGGTCGATTATTGAAGAACGCAATGGGTAGGTCTGTGATTTTTCAATTTAGCATAATTCGAATTGTTTCAAAGGGAAATGTTTCGCAACAATGAAAGTAATTTGCGCACAACTCCTTTGTTTGACGGAGGAAAATCCGATAGTTACAAAACTCGTCACAATAACACCCACATAATGTTGATTATAACGAGGAAACTTTTCCTGGACGATATTTCGGTGTTATATAATTTTAGAGAAGAAATTATTCACGCTAGACTATTACCAATTTGAATTATTCGTAGATACCAAATTTTAGACTTTTAAATTACGATTTTCTTGTTATTAGTGCATAACAGAATAATCATTTAGCGAAAGGTATTCCAGTTTGTGGGCTGTTAGAAATTACGAATTTTCGGTGAATTTGATCAATTTTGTGTAATTCACGGTCAATTCTCCGGTTGCTACGAGAGTGAGAGTATTTTTCCCCCGGTTCCACACAAAAAAACAACACATCTTCAGACTTTCTCCATGTGGCTGTTTACAGTTTCCGGTGATGACATTCAAGAAAAATACTGGAAATATACCGAGCGTTTCCATTGAAACAAATCGAATAGAAACTACAATTTATCGATACAATTCGTATTTTAATTTTAGAGATAAAGGGTGAAATTCCGCAACAATTACCGTAATTAATTCTATAATTAGAATCGTGGTTTCGCTTTCATTGAACCATAATGATTGATTTATAAAAAACATAATTGTTGTAGTTTTATTTATTTTATTTATAATAA
This sequence comes from Hycleus phaleratus, assembly GCA_013841185.1. Taxonomy (NCBI): domain Eukaryota; kingdom Metazoa; phylum Arthropoda; class Insecta; order Coleoptera; family Meloidae; genus Hycleus; species Hycleus phaleratus. Next base: position 16,537 of record JACDRP010000575.1, on the reverse strand, counting down.
TAATAAACAGCAACAGTTTCTCTAAATATGGTGCCAGTTATTGATACTTGACGAAACAAGAAACGATTATTTATTTATTCAAACAACAATGTAGGTGTTAAAGTGTTACGTTTTTTACCGTTTATGAATCTCTTAAATAATTCCAACAGTTAATCATTAATTTCAACAATTCAAAGTTAAATATTTGCTTTGAAGCGGTTTTAATTGTTTGTGTTTCCTATCGTTTCTGTTTTTCCTTCAATTAAGCCAGGGATCTTCCTGTTAGATCATCAATAATTATCGAAAATTACGTAAAAATCGCATAAAAATAAGGTCATTGTCAATGGATTGCCAATATTTATTTTTATAGCTGCAATATAAGGAAAATTCACACAAGATTTCCCATTGGAGTTACATCATGAATTGTGTAGTAATATTGTTGACAATGTAAAATTTGAGGAAATTAACGTGTACTGCACGATTCTTCGATTTTTCCGTAATTACGAATAAAATCGTCGATAATAATTTCAATTACGAGTTGAAATTGTTGGTTTTTAATGATTTCTTAGCAGTAGGCGGTCTAGTTAATTCGTTTCGATATTAAATTGATCCATAATCGTAAATATTGGATAAAATCAAATATAACTCAATAAAAATAATCGAACGGTTGGAAAGTATTCGTAATCAAGCTGTATCTCCATTCATATCTACAATTCCGGTGTATGTAACGATGTTCGGGAAATACGGGAGTCAAAATCGATGAAAAAATAAAGGTAGTACCAACTTTCAGGTCGAAAATATCAAATTTTGTGTTCAATTTTCTATAATAAGTCTCGAGATTTAATTAAAATAATCATTTAATTAACCCGGATGCAATTTAATAAAAATTAATCGAATGGTTGGAAAACAGTTCCTAATTAGGCTATATTTTCATTCATATCTACAATTCGAGTAGTCAAAAATTTAATGTTAGTCTAAATGAGGATTTTCGCGTAATATGGGAGTCAAAAACCGGAATTTATGAGCTTCTTTCGGGTCGAATGTATTAAATTTTGCCTTCAATTTTCTATTAAAAGTCATTAAATTTGATTAAAATCCGGATGCAATTTGATAAAATAATCGAACCGTTGGAAAGTAATTCGTCATCTAGTTATATCTTCATTTATATCTACAATTCGAATTGTTTAATGACGATTTTCGAGTAATGTGAGGCTCACAATTGCGAATTTAGGAACGTAAGTAGGCAAAAATAAGAAAAGGATGAGTGTTAAAGTTTTTCTAGGCCTCGAATATCACATTTTGCCTTCATTTTTTCATAAAAAGTCCTTAAATTGGATTCAAATAAGGGTGCAATTTGAGAAAAATAATCGAACGGTTGGAAATTAATTCATAATCAAGCTGTATCTTCATTCGTATCTACAATAGAGTTGTTTATTTTTGATGCCAGTCTAAATGGTGATTTTCGAGTAATAAGAGAGTCAAGATTGAGAATTTAGGGACTTAAGTCTGAAAATATAAAGACTGAATGGGCGTTAAGGTTTCTTTCAGGTCGAAAGTACCAAATTTTGTCTTAAGTCTTCCATAAAAGGTCCCTAAGCTTGAATAAAATAAGAATATAAATAAAATAAGGATGCAATTTAATAAAAATAATCGAACGGTTGGAAAGTAATTCACAATCAATCTTCATTCATATCTAGAATTTGTTTAATTTTAATGCCAATCTTGCTAACGATTTTCGAGTACGATAAGTATCAAAATCGAAAATTTATGGGACTTGGTATGAAAAAATAAAGACCGGGTGAGTGTTTAAGTTCCTTTTAGGTCGATAATATCCGATTTTGTCTTCAATTTTCCATAAAAGTCCTTAAATTTGATTCAAATAAGGATGCAATTTGAGAAAAATAATCGAACAGTTGGAAAGAAATTCATAATCAAGCTATGTCTTCATTCGTATCTACAATAGAGTTGTTTATTTTTGATGCCAGTCTAAATGGCGATTTTCGAGTAATAATAGAGTCAAGATTGAGAATTTAGGGACTTAAGTCTGAAAATATAAAGACTGGATGGGCGTTAAGGTTTCTTTCAGGTCGAAAGTGTCAAATTTTGTCTTAAGTTTTCCATAAAAGGCCCCTAAACTTGAATAAAATAAGGATGCAATTTAGTAAAAATTGGTTAGAAATCAATTCGCACTTATTCCTCATTCATATTTACAATTCGATTTGATTAATGCCAGTCTAAACGACGATTTTCAAATAATATGAGAGTCAAAATCGAGAATTTAGGAACATAGTCATGAAGAAATAAATTCTAGATAAGCCTTCAAGTTTCTTTCAGGACGAAATTTTGTGGCAAATCGAGTTAAATTTACCATAAAAGGTTCCTAAACTTAAGTAAAATAAGAATATAAATAAAATAAGGATGAAATTTAATAAAAATAATGGAACGATTGGAAAGTAATTCGCAATCAATCTTCATTCTACAGTCTGTTTATTTTGATACCAGTCTTGATAACGATTTTCGAGTAATATAAGAGTCATTATCGAAAATTTATGGAGGTTACTATGAAAAAATAAAGACTGGGTGACTGTTAAAGTTCCTTTTAGATCGAAAATATCCGATTTTGTCTTCAATTTTCGATAAATAATCCCTCAACAAAGAGTTACTTAATTGTAATGTTAGCCAATACGACGATTTTCTAGTAATATTGAAGTCAAAATCGAGAATTTAGAAATGGTATAAAAAAATAAAACTGGATGGGCGTTCAAATTTCAGCTAGACAGCATCAAATTTAATTGTCCATAAAAAATCCTCAAACCTTAATAAAATAAAACTAACAATAATAAAATAAGCCATCGGATGGAAAGTAATTCATAATCAAGCTGTATCTCCATTCATATCTACAGTTAGAATTGTTTAATCCTGTCTAAATGACGATTTTTGAGTAATAAGAGAGGCAAAATTGAAAATTCATGAACGTAAGTACGAAAAATACAAACCCAGGGAGATTTCAGGTTGAAAGTTTGGAATTTTGTGGCAAATCGACTGGAATTTTCCATAAAAACTTAACCAAACTCAACTACACTTAAAATAGTTTTGAAAGTTCAAAAATTGCAATGTTTAATTTGTGGAAGCTTTGACGTTAATTTAAACCAAATAATTACCTAAATTGTGCAATTTATAAAACTTACTCGAACTACTTTTCATCTAAAAATGCAATTTTATAAGTCTCAACTTTTCATTTCAAAATATTCCCAGGATTCGTTAAAATCAATTAGCATATAAAGAATAGTGTAACAACACTAATGGAGTAATATTGTAGATAATTGTAATAAAATATAAATCGTTAATGAATGTGAAAATTGTCAAGAGAAAACTTTAAAAACTAACAATAATGAATAGAAACCTAATAATTTGTTGTAAAATTTACATGCACGATTTAAAAGCGAAAAAATTAAACAACAACGAGCACGCGCATGCATATCAATAGCCAAATTATTGAGAACAATATCGAGAAAACAATTAAAACAAAAACTTACTAGACAGGTGGTATTGCATAACCACACGTGTAAAAATGTTTTTTTTTTGTTTTAAACAAACAAAATAAAGTTAGTTGAAGATTGGTAGAATCCTGCGGCATTGAGTGAAAGCTAGAGAGTTATAAGAATCATTATAAGCATAATTAAAATTATAATTACATCTAGTTCTGTCGTCAATATATTCTACATATCTACATTCGTATTGAATCATTATGGTTAAATTTTGCCATATTTATGATGCAACTGGCCGATTGGAGAAAGTACTTGTCCACTCACAAATATTACAATAATATTGGCGTAATGTCAATAATATTTCGAACGCGCCCTACTGCTTTCTTTTTATTGTTTCTAAAATTTCATTGAAATAAAATACAACACGTGAAAACGAACACGAAGAGCAAACAATATTGCAATTTCTTCAATTTCCACAATACTGAAATCTCCAATGATTCGCCAATTTAATCAATTGACGTAACAAAAAAATTGCTCTTCAATTCGATGAATTGTTTGTTTTATTGGAGAATTTAATTAAAATTGTCTTGTTTCCAATTTTAATTTGTCGTCAATTTGAATTTCGGTTAACAGGTCAGTGAATCTGCCTGCAGGTTCAATATTTTCGTTATTTTACAATCCATGCGGCAACAGTTTCGTTAAATTTCAAGGTAAAATAGTTAGCTGTTAAGTCAATTTTTTTGGCAATGTTATTATATTTTCCAATTGATTCGTTTTGATGAAATCGTTCGAATTAAGACAATCAAAATTCAAATTTGGCATTAGAATTAGAATCAAGCTCAAAATTTAATTCGAGAACTCAGATATGGACACGAATTCGAGAGAAAGTTTCAAATAGCTCAAAAATATGACAAAATATCCCAAGATATTTTGTCTAAAGCGATTTGTCTCTTTACTCTAAAGCAGTGCGTTTACAGTCATAACGGTACTATATTCGATGCGTTTATACAATGTTTGATAGATTACGCCTTTCATTTGCCCTAGTTTCTTGAATTACACCGATGAATAGTGAAGGAAACCAACAATTAGAGATGATCGTGGATTTCCCACTGTTCTATTACAGATAATAATCGAGAAATTCCATAAATTTCAAAATTCTACGTCGCTAGGACGTCTGTTTTCTTAAACTTTGTCTAATCATCGATCATCTAACATTTATGCAAATTAAACAAACGTATATTTGTAGATTCGACGTGTTTTGAACGTGAATAGAATCGATAATGGTCAAATAACAGAACATTGGACACAATTTGAATTTTTACTCCCTAATTTTTAATCTGCATTCGTATCTCTATTTTTGTGGTAATATTACAACAAATCTAGATGCAAACTTTCAAGTTTTGCTCGTTCACCACCCAACTCACTGAATTCTGCACGAAGACGCCGAATAAGAAAACAATTATCTCAATACAACTTTCTCTCTCTATGTTTAATGAATTTCATTGAATTGAATCATTAAAATTTCAACTCACGTTACTTTTTCGTTTTGTTTTATTATAATAGATGACATAATTTATGCATATATTGAAAGGCAACGTGACTGCCAACAATTAGACGAATAACGACCACTAAAAAAAAATTAACAATACCACAATTATAGTGGAATCTTTTTCAAGTATGCTGCATTAGACACAAACTACGTGTGGTGAAGGTTGTTGTATAACAGTCTCTAGACGACGTGAATTAATTAACCTGCATGATGGACTATATTCCATTTAAAACTATTATAAATTCCATTTCACTTTATACAATCGAACAAATCGTAATTATCATCTGTATAATTTATGGGTCAAAAATTATTAATTCTCCTAATTAAACTACTTCCTATTGTGTTTATTTGTTTATAACTGGTATCAAATGGGTTATGGTAGCTACAATATACAGTAAAGGCAAGCCAAACAGATGCACAATTGTCAATTATAAATCCTTGATTTATCTAATTGATAATAAGATAATAGTAGAATTTCCCTAAATCTGATGATTAAGGCCAAATTTTTGACCAAAACACTTATTTATGAGCAGAATTTTTCCTAAAAATTGCACAAAAGTAGTCTTCTTTAAAATATAGAAAATTTTATGCGCAGAAGTTGCCCAAAAATTGTAGAATTACGGCTAAGCATCAGTAATTCACTCTAAAAATTGAATAAAAACGGCTAAATAGTGCCCTTTATTCTAGAAAAATTTGCTAAAAGCAATGAAATTTGGTTATTTAAGACGAAATCTTCATTACAAGCTACTTTTATTTCTAAAATTGACAAAATTGACAATATTTTGACGATGGACTTAAAGGACAAGGCTAGAAGTCGACAAATTTTGGCGAATTTTTCAATAAAAAATTAAGTTTTGGGGCTTGTTCGAAAGAGAATTTCAAGCTACACTAGAGGGATAATGTAGTTTTGGAAATTTTTAGTTATAGATGAAAATATGGAAGTTTCCTTAAATTTTCCGCCGCAACTCAAACGAATTTGTTTGTAATGAATATGGGGTTTAATCGATAGCAAATTGCACGAATTTCCAAATATATAAAACTGGTGAAAATTTGACAAATTTCCCTATGATTTCCTCGAATTTCCCCGTAAAATAAGCAAGTTTTTTACATAACAATAGAACAAGTTTCAAAACATAAAATGTTCTATAAACTGAAAAAAACCTGGTACAATTATGTTTAACAGGTGAAAATCGCTAACGAATTTCCGCATTATTTCCCGAATTTTCAAAAAATAGATAACTAACTCTATTACGTGAATTTCCCATGTAGTGGTTTTCCAAAACTTAGAAAAGCTCAAAATTGTGCAAGGAAACCTGCTATTTTGTTAATTTTCCGGGAAACTACCGAACTTATTGGAAAATTTCGGCCATATTTGGAAAACTCTTCCAATTTGCTATCGATTAAACCCCATGTTCGTTGCAAACAAATTAATATAAGCCCAGTTATGGAGGAAAATTTAAAAAACGCATACTTCTAGATTTTCATCGATTACTCAAAATTTCCTGAAAATTTTCCACAACTGTAGATTCCTCTTATAAAATTTGAGATTCTTTTTCGAACAAGCCGATAAACTTGAATTTCTCTGACAAAATAAATGAGAAATCGTTAGTCAAAGTGGCCACTTTTTACCGACTTCTAGTCGTGCGCTTAAATTTAAAAATTGTGAACATCCCCTGTCCTACCAGTGAGAGGATTTGATATTTCCCCCAAGGGCTTCTATGAATCAGCGTTATTCGATACAGTCTACTATTACTACTGTTATGTAATTTCAACTTCAACGTTTTTATAGAATTTGCAATGTAGAACAAACTGGGTGGATATAGTTAGTTTTCGATTCACAAACTTCCTTTTTCTTTCATCTAATCGAAATAAAATTGGAACTGTTAATAGAAAAAAAATCATATAAGCTTCTCTACAGCCTCGTCAAAAATGTTAAGCTACTTCACAAACTTTCATATCCTGTTTAATTAATAGTTGTAAGCATTTTTTATGTGTTTTATGTGCTAAAAATAACGTATTACTTTAGATCTAGCGATGAAAGTCGCCATAAAATCGTCGAAAAGTCTATTGTTTTAGCCGATAATGGGCTATTTTATTATCTCTTGTTGTCATTCTAGAAAACCCAAAGAAATCCGAGCTAGGTACGGAAAAATAGTGATTTTTGAGTAATACAAGCCGAATCAGAACGATATCTGGTCAGATTTGCAATTCGACTACTTGTCGAAGGCTAATTTGATAGTAGCCGTTTCTTTTTTCTTTTGGCCTCAAATTCTAGATAAATTGTAATAAACAACGATCAAAACAACAACAATAATAACCAACAACAATTTTTCTACCGAAGGTATTCAAGAATATTTTGCAATATAACAACAGTGTATTATTTTGGCGCCGAAAAAATCACGTTTGTCAGCTTTATAATTAACCTGGAGCCAAATAAATACAATTCTCTTACATCAGAATTTGTAACGGCCTTTGAAGGCCGTTGATAAGTTTGATCGCATTCTAGAATTAACGCAACAATAATAAAAACAACACGGATTCGCATCAATTTTGGAGAAATTTCAGCGGCTTTGGCCCGAATTATTATTGGAATTATTGTCGAAAGAAACCGACTTTCGCGAATTTTACAGATATGATGTCATCTTCGCCAATTTATTAATTAATTTGAGGATGATGATCGATTTATTACAACACGTCTAGTTGAAATTCGATTGGAAAATGCAATTTCAACCGTTAATTTCACTTTCAATGCTCAATATTGACGGCCTACTATCCTACATTGACAAGACAACAACAAATGAAAGCAACTACAATTTGTTCAATATTGATGCTGGAAAATTCAAACCAAAATCGAGAGAGGTTTATCGAATTTTACACAAGAACTTTCACCTAGACGATAAAATAGAAATTTCGAATACTTACAAATACAGGTACATCTGTAGGTTTTGTTGTAAATTTAACATCGTCAGTTACTACAGCTCGTACACCGTAATATTGCTGCCAAACGCTCGGCTTGTTATCGTTGGTTATCAAAGAACTCTTTTTAACAATATTCGTTGTATCCTTACCGGATTTCGTCGGTAGATTAAATTTATGCCGATATAACGTACCGTAAATCATCGCATTTCGTACACCATCCGTAACACTACCGATATCTTCATGCTGGAATATCGGTAATTGTTGATTATCTTTCAGATAATCACTGAAACCACTACTAGATGAACCGGATGGTATTTGGTAAATATCGTCAGTTTCACTCGATATAGTCCGGACACGATTTTTATTATTATTATTGTTCCATTCCGGCGAATTTTGACTGGAATTACCGCTCGATGTTGATGTTGTTGTTGTAGTTGAAGAGGAATTATTGAACGCTCTCAAAACCGAATTGATTTTCTGGCAATTACTCAAATTCAAACACAATTTACGCATCTCCTCCTCGGTGTTGGTCTTTAAAGCGTCAATACTCGACGATATTTTCTCGTTAACAATCTTCAACATTTCATCGGGCGTTAATCCGGTATTCCCCGCCATTGTAGCATTGATATTGTTCAATAATCCAACAAGAATCTCCCTCACTGATAACTCTAAACGGTTATCAATCGAATTAGGAACATCATTTAAACTCGAATAGAACAATAAAGCGTCGTAATTCGAATCGTAATTGGAACGATTCCGATCCGAGGATTGCGGCCAAATCGGCTTCGGTATCGGTAGATCGACGCGACCTTCCAAAATTGTCGCCAAAGTCTCCCCCGAGGCCACCGATTTGTTGTTGAATTTCGTCGCCAATCGTATCGATTTAGCAAATTTTGGATTTTGTTCCAGCAACAAAATAAGATCGTCACGCAATTTCGTCTGGTCGATGTAGATCGGATCGAGACTGCCGCTACTGCCGCCATAACCGGACGATGTCGATTTGCCCCCCGATTGGAGTCGGGGTTTTGTCGGTGTCGTCGAAGATGACGGACGTTCATCTTCTGTCTCTTGAAATAGCGGATTGACTCTGTAAAATTCGCCGTTAGTTATTTTTAAAATTAGATTGGCGAGTGCGAGGGCCCAACTCACCCTCTAGTCTTGAGTGGAATTCGGGGTAAAAAAACTGACCTGCTGACCGAATAGATCGGTTTCGGTCCGTTGTGGCCGGTTTCGAACGTTGCCAAAGGATCATCGGTGATTGCCTCGTGTTGTTGTTGTGGTTCGGGTGCGATATTGTGGTCGATTTGCAGTTGAAGAGGCTCTGGTGGCGCCTTTTTTGTTCCAAGCCATCTTAACATTTCTATTTGAATTCTATTTTGGTTGCTATCTTTTCAACATGGCACTATTACTGCAACAATTATTTGACATTTACTTTATTGCAATTTAAATAAGCAAATAGCTAAATTTCATCATAATAAACGTCTTTAAAGAATCAAATAAAACGAGAAATAAATTACAACATTATAGCAAACTTATTATTACGATTACTAAAATTACAAACTTATTGTTTGTTAATAAATAGACTGTAGAAATTGACGATTAAATTCACAATATTTCTCCCTTTCTAGACTCGTTTATAATAACAGCAGTTTCTTTTTAACAAGTACATATTTTGTAACGCAATCCCATTTTATCAAGACAGGATACTTTATTATTTTTTATTTTTCTAAACTAATTTCTAACTTGCGAAACTCCAATTCTTACAGTAATTGTACGAATATACACAACCGGCAATTCGAACCGCAATTTCTCGATCATCGGTGTATTTGTTCCGATTGCCAGTTCTATAGATCAGAAAAAAGTTAAGGGAATGAGAAAAATCGCAGATTATGTGAGAATTCGAACAATAACCATAACAATTCAGTTATGGTAGATTTGATTTTTATCTCTCGTTTCTCATGGTTGATTTCTATAAATTTCAGCGATTAAACGAATTAAACTAATTAGAAAAAGAATACATCATTGCAGGAAATGAAGTAAAAAATTATTAATTAAAACTATTTCACAAAGAATTATTTTTAGATAGAAAACAATCTTTTTATTTGACAATATCCGGATGACAATTGATAAAAGAATCTGAACAAAGGAAATTCCTAGTAAAGCAACGGAAATTTGATTAAACAAATGTCCAAATTTATGGTTGATAATTAGTCATTATCTCGATCTAGATCTTAATTAAAAATAATCTCATATGCCACGACAGTTTAAACAAGTAGCAAAAACCGTTTAATTGCTACACAATAAAACTTAATGGTAATTAGTTATGGTAGATTTTTTCTTCAACAATAGAAAGTCTTTACTTAAGTGTAACTGTTCAATAATGGATATTTCCCTATAATTATCCATTCAACAACACAAAACTGTACTGTAATAGACCTTATTACAGTACAGTTTGTGAGAATATAACAAATCGATTATAATACGAGTAAATCTGTTTTGTTTAGAATTAAAAGCGAATTAACAGTGTTAAATTGTGTAATTGCACCCTTTGTTTCGCTCGTATTCTATTATCCCTCAATTTACACGATAGATCGTGTAAATTGAAACCGCATTCAATTAATAGTGGTGAAATTGTGAAGATTGGATGTTTTCAAACGTTATTTTTTTGAGATTTTCATTATTTCTGAAACAATTCTGTAGTTTCTAGACCAAAGTTCAATGTTGGAATTGAGTAATTCGCGAAATTTTGAATATCATCGGGTCAGATTTCGTTAGAATGGCAAAAAGAGCCTGTAATCTTGTTAGTTGTCAGTTTTGCTGAAATTTTTGATAAATTTCGGTCCAGAAACGGTATAGTTTGTGTACAATTAATCAAAAATAATCGCTGATTTAATCTGAGAGTTAATAGTGTCAATTTTAACAGAAGAAGCTTTTCTTTTCGTCCTAATTACCAACGATAACGGTGTGCGTTTATGGAAATTTACAGATAAGAAGGAGTTTTAATTGAAAATTCTAACTAAACCAACTGGGTTGTTTTTTCTAATTATTTTCGATATTAACATAACTATTTCAGTTGATTTATTGCTAATTTTCGTAAATTTTCATTCATTAAAACTGTGTGTACGAATATTGACTCTTATACGAAAATAACGAAATTCTGAAGGACAACAGCTAAACTTTTACACGATTTCATAGCGCGTTAAGTTTTAAATTATTTTTTTAATGGTAGTGATTTATTGAATTAATCACAAATTTACTAAGAAATTGGCAATCAACAACTTTACTATAAACAAATAATAGAAAAAAACATTAATCATAATAATAGTAATAATAATCGATTAATCTGAAATAATAAATCAACTGAAATTAGATCAATTCGAATGTTGCAATTTAAATATCGCAAACGCAATTTTAACTCGTTGATTGACAATTTTTGACAAATTAACGATTTTCACTATTTCTACTAATTATAATTAGGGTAATTAATTGGAAAATTGGGGGATATTTACCGATAATGAGGGAAGTTCGAATTTCACTTCCAATCGATTTTAATTTTCAATATTAGCGATTAAATTTCAACACATATTCTATTATAATTATAGAGAATCAACAATAAAAAAATATGCACAATACAGTTTATTGTTTAAGTGTCGAATAAAAGGAGCGAAATGAGCGCGGGCGGCGAAACGAACAAACAGCCGGCTGGCACAAACCCGCCAACGAAACTGAAAGTGAAATAGCCGAGTGAAAAGAAATAAAGTCTATGGTGTGGTGGTCACTGGCCTAAGTCGATATATTCGATTGTATATAGAAATACCGCACGATTGCACCCACCAAAGATAATGGGGAGTCCCACGATTAATGGTGGGGCTCCTTCAACTCATCTAATAACATTGGCACTTTTATCAAACAGTGGTATTGTTGTTTTCGAGTTGGGATGATTCGTTGGAGACTTGTTGCTTTGATTGCACATAAAGACGAATTAATCGACAATGACTCATCTTTGGATGTTCAATGTTGAGGATCTTGTTTGTTGTTCAAATTTGTTGTTATTTCCAGGGCCTATCGCTTATTCTGTATAAACTGGAAAATTTAGTCAGAAAATTGTAGTTCGATATTTCTTATTTAGAGTGTAACGAATCGGACATCGGCCCAAGACAAAACACGTTACAAGTAATGGAATTTTAGAGCAAAACAGGACGGTTTTTGTACAAGAATTTCGATTTTAAGCCCCAATCTTTGGGTTAAATTCAGGTTTTTAGTCAATATTGATTACTTTTGATTAAATTCTCAAAGAAATTGTCCAAAAATTGAAAATTTTTATTCTACCTTTCAGTTGGTAGTCGTAGTTTAGTCCATACTTCATTAGATTTGTCATTTATATGTATGTTTCAATAAAGAAACAAGAAACTGAACTAAGTTCCGATCTACGTAACTTAATAGTGAAAGAGCGTTGTACACCCTGTACTGTACTAGCACTTTAAAATTTTTGTTCTAATAAACACACAACGCTATTTTAAACTAGAATTGGCCGTCGTAGCTTTGTTCATACTTTATTAAATTTGACATTTATTGATGTCTTTTTCAACAAAGAAGCAAAAAACTGGACTAAGCTACGATATTACGTAATTGTTGAGTGAAAAAGCGTTCTACACTCTGTTTATCTATGAATTGCCTGAAAATGGGAACGTAGGGCTTAGATTGACTCGTTTTTAACAAATCTGGCAGAACAGGACGGATTTTTGACCAAGATTTTCGATTTTAAGTGCCAATCTTTGAGTTAATTTCAGGTTCCTAGCCAATATTTCAAATTCTCAAAGAAATTGCCCAAAATTTTGAATTCGAATCAACAATTTAACTTATAATTTCAGTTCTAATAAATACAGGATGCACAACGTTATTTTACACTACAGTTGGTCGTAGCTTGATTCAAATTTTATTAGATTCATCATTTCTTGATGTATTTTTCAATAAATAACCAAGAAACTGAAATAAGCTGCGTGCTACGTAATTGATAAGTAAAAAATAAGCACTCTACACTATATATCTGTGAATTGCCTGAAAATGAGAACGTAGGGCTTAGATTGACTTGTTTTCAACAAATTTGGCAAAACAAGACGGTTTTTTGAACAAGATTTTAGGTTCTAAATCCCTATCTTTGGGTTAAATTAAGATTCCTGGCCAATATTTCAAGGCATTTTTTAAATTAAATTCATAATTTTTCATTAAATTGTTAAAGAAATTGTGCAAAAATTTGAATGGGCGTCAAAAACTGAAAAGTAGCATCTAAAAATTTTTAATCTACCTTTCAGTAGGTAGTCGTAGCTTGGTTCATACTTTAGTAAATTTGATCTTTATTGATGTATTTTTCAATAAACAAGCAAAACACTGGACTAAGCTACGATACTACGTAATTGCTAAGTGAAAAACCGTTCCACACTCTTTATATCTGTGAATTGCTTGAAAATAGGAACGTAGGGCTTAGATTGACTCGTTTTTAACAAATCTGGCAGAACAAAACGGTTTTTTGACCAAGATTTTCGATTTTAAGTCTTAATCTTTAAGTAAAATTCAGGTTTCACGGCAATATTCAAGGTATTTTTGAATTGAATTCACAACTTTTTATCAAATTCTCAAAGAAATTGACAAAAAATTTGAATTTGAATAAAAATAGCACTTTAAAATTTTTGTTCGAATAAATACAGGATGTTTCTACAATGTTATTCTACACTGCAGTTGGTCGTCGTAGCTTGGTTCACATTTTATTAGATTTATCATTTACTTTTCAATAAAAAAACAAGAAACTGAACTAAGCTACGATACTACGTAAATTCTGAGTGAAAAAGCGTTCTACACTCTGTATATCTGTGAATTGCTTGAAAAAGGGAACGTAGGGCTTAGATTGACTCTTTTTTAACAAATTCGGCAAAACGAGACAGTTTTTTGAACAAGATTTTAGGTTTTAAGTCTCTATCCTTGGGTTAAATTCGTATTCCTAGCCAATATTTCAAAGCATTTTTGATCAAATTCTAAACAAAATTGTCCGAAAATTTGAATTCGAATCCAAAATTCAAAATAAATAGCACTTTGTTCTAATAAATACCGGATGCTATTTTACACTACAGTTGGTCGTAGCTTGGTTCATATTTTATTAAATTTATCATTTATTGACGAATTTTTCAATAAATAAGCTACGATGCCACGTAATTGATAAGTGAAATAGCGTTGTACACCCTGTATATTTATGAATTGCTTGTAAATGAGAACGTAGGACTTCGCTTTTAACAAATTTGGCAAAACAGGATGTTTTTTTGAATAAGATTTGCGATTTTAAGTCCCAATCTTTGGATTAAATTCAGGTTCTGGGCCAATATTTCAAGGTATTTTTGAATTGAATTCACAATTTTTGATAGAAATTGCCAAAAAATTTGAATTTACATCGAAAATTGAATATAAATAGCACTTTAAAATCCTAATAAATATTGGCCTTCGTGGTTTGATTCATACTTTATTAGATTTGACATTTATTAACATATTTTTCAATAGAGACAAGAAACTGAACTAAGCTACGATCCTACGTAACTTATCGGTGAAAGAGCCTTGTACACCCTGTATATCTGTGAATTGCCTGAAAATGAAAACGTGGGGCTTAGATTGTCTCGTTTTTGCCACAAAATTGGCATTTTTCTACGATCTATCGTGTAAATCTCAAATTTTATTGACTCATTCTCAAAGCCTCCACCTTTTAAAGACGATAAACTCTATACAGACTGAATTTAATATTTTTAATTATTTAAATTAGACAATATTGCAAAATATAAGTATAGAAATAACAAAAATTCGACTCACCTTAGAAAATGTCGACTATTTGTACATCAATCAATCACTGTTCCAAACTGGAGTTTCTACATATTGATAAGATCGCGATAATAATTCAGGTATTTCTCCAATTATCACCGAACAGAACACGTTCATTCGAAAAAGAATTCTATTTTTAAATATTATCAATTCTAAAATACGGAAAATTTGTATTAAATTGAGATCATCTTTCCACTAAATTAGGCAATATTTTGAAAGAAATAATAAATCACCAATCATCGATATGAGAACAATCAATAAAAAACTATATAATTAAACATTTGGTAATTCTTGTAAAACATCTCTGTTAAATTTAGTGCTGAAAGCAGGATTAGATCCTTGAGATTTTTTCTCGATAGATTTCCACACCTCCACTATCCATCTTTGAACGCAACAAAACGAAAAACAAGACCAATTGAAATATGTTGAAGAATTTATGATAAACGTTATTTGAATTCCTCATTAATAATGATATTTAAACAACGCCAGTAACTATGCTTGGAATGTCTTCTATAAATTATCATCAAGAAAAAACAACAATTCGACGACGGGGATATTTTGTAGGCGTCGATCTAGAAAACGGTGTCCTTGCATGGCATTCGGGCGCCACAAACAGGTTGGGGTCGTGTGTTCATTGCGTCTTTTAAGGATTTGTTATCGAAAATCTTCGATATTTGAATAAATCCATAAAGAATTCTACAATAAAAACTAATTCTGAATATGTTTAAATTAAATTAATTTGTAATTATTTGTAATTAATCGGCATAACGATAAGGTGACATTAATATTCGATGATGAAGGAGTTTGTATAGAAATTCAAGTTGTAAACGACAGATGGGCACCGAAAAAAACCGATTGACTTTATGACATTTTGAATGAATACAAGTGAAAATTCCTATTTAATGATCGTTGAGAATACTTGAAGAGAAGAAAAGGTAACTTGTATATATTATATCCGATTTCTACTGATAACCTTGCATCTTTCAATAATTTTTTAAATTATTGAAACTGTATGGAATCGAAATTTGCAAAACTTGAATCAAATATTCAGCATTCTATCGACTCTACAAATTTTGAGTTGTTTCTAAAGTCTCGCTTATTGTACAAAGAATGCCCAAAATTAGCCTAAGAATTGGCAAATACGGTCAATTTTCTAAAAATTATAAAATCTGGCTAAAAATTTAAGGATAAAGCGTCACAATTTGCTAAAAATAATGGAAAATAGAGCAAGTTGCATTCTTTTATGTTCAAAATTAGTTTTGAAATTGGCTAAATCGGCCAATTTTGTACAACATTTTCTTAAAATCGTTAAATCTGGCTGGTACAGTTTCAAAGTTTGCTAAAAACGAAAAGTAGAGAAAGTTGAATTTTTTTATTGCACAAAAAATATTCAAAATTACTTCTAAAATTGACTAAATTGGATAATTTTGTAGAAAATATTCTAAAAATTTACGAAATCTGAAAATTTATAGATATAGAAATAGTTCATAGATACGAAAGTAGTTCTGAAATTGACTAAATCGGTCAATTTTGTAGTAAATTTTCTAAACATTATAAAATCTGGCTGAAAATTTAAAGGTACAGCTTCAAAATTTTGCTAAAAATAACGAAAAATAGAACCCTTTCATTGTTCAAAGAATTTTCTAAATTAGTTCTAAAATCAGTTAAATCGGACAGTTATGTTGTAAATTTTCAAAAAAATGTAAAATCTGGCTAAAAATTCATAGATACAGCTTCAAAATTT
>JACDRP010000574.1:0-34308 GCA_013841185.1 Hycleus phaleratus | reverse complement strand
GTGCGGAAAAGACTTCTGGTATAACTCCCAGAAATCGATTTATTTTGGAGTTGTTCTTATTGTTTAATTCGGTTAATTAGAAAACAAACACAAGATTCTTTACAATTTAGGATTGGTGCTAGTGGCGTGCGGAAAACACTTTCCAACTCTCTGGCTTCCAATTTCGTCTAGTTGAATTTCCCGACATTTCCTATAGATTGAAATATGGCCAATAGAAAGAAAACGTACAACGAGACTAGAATGTTAAATTAAAAACAAGCATCAGTGAAATATTGTCGACTATAGTGATATATGGAATGTTGGGTATAAGAGGAGTGGAAAAAAGAAACCAACGTTAACACACAGACACACACATAGAAAGGTTGAAAAGAAAGATAAACTAGAAGAATGGGCGGCAATGTCCCGGATTCCGGAAGATGAATGCGTATATGTATTGTTTCCGGTTTTCTCAAAAAGAAGCCCTCTTAATTTCCCGCGTTACTTAGCTAACATTTCTCATATATGTATGTATATGTATAGCTATAGTATTATAGTGGTAGAGAAAACTTGTTCACAATAGGGTTTGTCGCCGTCGAAATTAGCTGTAAATGAATTCTTTGCGGGCTCGTTTATCAATCCGACCCTTTATTCTCTTTATTCGCCACACTTTACATTACATTAAGTTCTGTTTCGGTTACTTTATAGTAGCTATATTAGGAACATTAACGCCTAGAATAACTTTAAATATAAAACCATTACCGGTTTTGTTATCGCAATTTTATGAAAATTATACAAGGAAACAAACTAAAACTAATAAAAAATGCTAATTTCCCAGCAATTTCTAAACGTAAAAAACCCATAAAGTGTAAAAAAATAGTCAGTCTGACCATATAGCTTTGAACACAATTTATATTGCAATACAACTCATCCCTAACAAACACAAAAGGGGGATGATGGTGATGATGATAGAGAGAGAACGGGACCAGTGGACCGGAAGTGTTAACTCTGCGTTATTAGCTCTATATTAGTACACCCCATGAGATGGCAAACAGCATTATAACGGGGGTGAGATAATGTCCAACCCCTCGGTATATATTATTAACAACGTTACGACTTGTTTTGTATAGGGAAATGGTGATTTATTCGATAGATGAAGTTGTTCTATTCGTATTTTGGCAAATTGATACACCAAAATTTTGAATTTTTTCCACTTATCTAACTCGATTTAGTCGCTGAAAGATGACCAATTTTGGAAAATTCTTGGGACATATTTTCAACTCATTTGAGGCAAATTTCATGAAATTTCAAGGCTTTAAATTTTTGTAACTTTCGTGATTAAGATATTTTGTTTTGAAGCTATTCTCTGGAAAATATCGGCAATTTTCCAAAATTTTGCACAAACCAACACGAGATCGAATGTAAGGCTTTTTCTTATCGAAAATTAATAATTTAGAGATGTAGCACGTCATTTAACGGCAGATGAAGTCCAAATATTGCCATCTAGTATCGAGAACTTTAACTGGCCGAATTCAATGTTAGTTCGCTAGAATTAATCGTGTCTTTCGNAAATTTCAGAAACTTTCATCAATTAGTACTCTTTAAACGTCTAATAGGCCAACCACTTGGCTCACCCTGTATATATATATATAATATAAAATATAAAAATCGTATAAATTAAACGTATTCTCCCTAATATCGAGGTAATTTTTCAGCAGTTTAACGCCCGTATTTTTGGAATTCATAGTTCATTCAAAAGTTTATCGAAAATTGTGCATTTCTAACAATATTGCGATTTAAAAACGAGATTCGCATGTAAAATAACTAAGATCATGCTTTGATTGAGCTTTCGTTTATTTCTCTAAACTTAACCCTGGAGCAGATAGAATTAATTTGCATTTTTACTAAAATGCAACGGGAAAAAGTCTGGATAATTTAAGGTGCTTAGCTCATTTCCAAAAATCTCGATTTTTGTTCTTTTTGTTCAATTCAAACATGAGCTACGAGGCTCTAATTTTGCTAAAGTGTTCTCCAGCGATTTTGCTATAAATTCTTGAAATATTTTTCAAATTGCTCGCCAAATAATGACAATCGGAGCTGAAGAATATAAAGGAATAAGGGCAAATAAAGCAACAGTATACACTTAAAATTTAATTTGACATAAGATTTTTAGGTAGCTGATTGGGTTTTATTTTTTGAACACATACGTATTTCGACAGTAAAACTGCAGTGTTATAGGTACTAATCCAATACTTTATCAATTTAATAGAGATTCTTATTGTATTAATTCAGGACAGAAAATTAAAATGAAAACCAATAAGCTGAAATAAAACGAAACAATTATATAGCAATCGTGCCCCATTTTGAGCCGTAATGGGGCACGACTGTGTCTATATCTTAATATTCTTCATAAAACAACCCTTAATTATCACCATCAACATTATTAGTGTACGACTATAGCAATTAATGGAGAAATCAAGCGAAAATTAAACGATAATCGTCAAATCGTACACGAATTTCAATTAAAACAACTTTCTATCGAGTAATTGTTAATTTATCGAGAAAATTATTTTAATATTCTACCAATAAAATTAGAGACAATTAATTTCAAACAAAGATTAGAGCAAATCTTGTATTTTTTAACAACTAACACGTAATAATATTGCTAGACATTAAATTACAACTATTTCATTATAGTTCAACAATCTTAAACGGAATATATGAGCGTTAACTTTAAGTTAACGTTAAAGTTAACGTTTATATTGTGATTAAAACGGAGGAAATCAAAAATTACAAAACAAGAAAAAAATTAACAATTATAGTACTTTATTCAAGCATTATTCAAGTGAAAAGTGAATGAGGTTGATGTTGATATGTAGAAAATACTATAAATTGTTGATTTTCTTCTAAATTTTAACAATTGTAGAGATCTTCCGCACACGCACACACACGATTATAAAGTTGACGACTAATAAGTGCGGAAAATCTCTATTCATACATTTTATAAACATTCATTAAACACATATTCATTGTATCTCTTTGAATTTATAACATTATTGTATAAATTTTTGAATTTAGAATAGGAAATCGTTCGAAATTCATCAACGAAAACATCACGATATTCGTCTCGTTATAACATTTAAAACTACAATAATTCTAACATATTTGTCACTGTGTTGAACTAATTTAATTTTTAATTGATTCAATCGATTTACATTGAAATTATTACAATTATTGAAGAGAATTATGTTTAAATTAGACACAGATGCACAGTTTTCCAAGCACCGCATTATAAATTTTATCACTAATTTCTTCTATCACAACTTTTAGAATTTATCTGTTTAATTTTTTATTATTAATTATTTTAATTATTATTATTAATTAATCGAAAAGCAGTTGCTTGGAATCGAAATGTATCTGTTCAACTAATAAAAGCAAGCGAATTCTCGTTAAATCAACAAAATACAACAAAATCTCCATTTCGATCTCTATTATCGCAATAAATTCCCGCTCCAATCGAGATACAAATGGAGGTATTGTTTTAATATCACTAAATACATTGAGCGATTTCTCACTAGTGGTAGTGTGCTAAGACCAATAATCTGAGCGCACATTTTCGAATTTTCCACGAAATTAAAATAAAAACAAAAATTCGTTTCCCTTTTTTTTTTAAATTTTCGCCGCCCTGATTAAATACTATATTCGTATAGAATTGACTCTCTATAATTATCACTAGATTTTCACCATTTTCACGTAATATTGTCGTTTATAATGAATGAATTTAGAAAATTAAGATCAATTTGTTTCAATAATTCTTCTGTTGTATTGTTGGCTAAATACGTTCATCTTTCGTATCTGTTGGGGAGAAGAAAACAAGAAAACTATCTTACTCCCAATTTTAGCGGAAATTAAAGCCAAATTAAAAAGAAGTAAATTAAAAAAAAAATCAATAAATCACTACATATCTCGTTACAACATAAATTTCAATAATAGTTGGGAGAATAGATATTTTCTTGTTAATTTTATGTTATAACGAGATCGAACTACTTTCAATTTTCTGCTTTTATTCTCCGTTAATTCTATAATAAAACTTAAAATCAAATCAGATTTAGAATTAGGGTTTAATTGACTTGATTGGGGTGATATAGGTGTGCGTATTTTGGATTGTCCAATAAATATTTGCTTAGGTCACTTCTATTTTGATTCATCAAATAGTTAATACGGGGATCTTTTAAAATTGCACAGTACTCCTGTAAATTGGCGACCGATTCGATTTATAAGCAATCTCCTTTTTCTACCAACGTATTCTGTGCTTTCCATATTGAAATGTAACTAGTTATTCGCCTCCTCAGCCATTCTATCTTTATCCTAATTTGTATTTGTTATAGGATCTTTTTCTAGCAATGTATCCTAAGAAAATGGCAAACATTCTGTTTTCCAAATTGAAATGTAACTAGTTATTCGCCTCCTTAGCCACTTTATTTTTATCTTAATTTGTATGTGTTTATAGGATTTTTTCAAAAGACTACACCAGTGGTTTTCAAAAGTTCTAAACGGACTTGAACTGTCTATAAATCTTTGATCGATAGCCAACTTATAGGAGTTCCGGGTATTGTTTTAAAAAATCTTCCCTGTAATGTAAACATTACAATTAAATTTGCCTAATCTCCGGTGCAAATAAGAGGAATAATTGTGCGTTATTTGAGTAAACGTCAACGTTTATATTGCGGATATTTAGACATTAAATTGTATCACATCGAAGGATTGAAATATCTACTGTTATTATTTTTTTTTTTTTAAAGATAATTGTTTTAATTGAATTGTTTATAGATAACTTTCACTGAATTCTAAATCTGATTGACTACATCGGGAAGAGCGTGTATAATTTGATACGCCACCACCAAAAGCAGAATCTGATGTACCAGCATCTGTTATAAAATCAGCAACAATCAATGTTTGATTACCTTGTGTTATTGTACCACCTTTGCCAGCCTCTTTTTCAGCTAAACGTTCTTTCAACAATTTAATTTTCTCTTCTTTCTACAATCAAAACAAAATTGAATCAACTTACTTGGAGTATTAAGAGCCAGCACTAATCAGCCGATAAAAAATGCCAATTTTACAACAATTTTCCATTTATTTTCCAAAAGATTTTAATGATTTCAACAGAATTCGAAAGACGATTTAATTTTTCATGTTTTCTTAGTATTTATTTATATTTTCCCTCATAACTTCACCAAAATTGCTAATTTTCCAATGGTTTTTATTTTGCTTGTTGCAAATTTAAAGTGTTTTCCAAATCTGCTGTTGTATTGTTAATTTTCCGGAAAATCGATGAAAAGTTTAGAAATTCCAATTAATTTCTTAGGTACACACGTTGAACAAAATCTCATTTGAAAGCTTAAAGAGATTGGAAAAATTAATGGAAATTTATGGTGGATATTGGTATTGCCTTAGATTTCCTTCTGTAACTCTAGAATTCATCATTGAAATACTCTTTAAATCATTAGAATCTTTTGGAAAATAAACGAAAATTCTTTGTTAGAAAATTGGCATTTTTGTTGCCGGACTAGTGCGGGCCTTTCCAAATATTTGTCTATACTTGAGCAATTAACCGTTGCAAATCTTCATTTTCATTCAGCAATTTCTGATAACGCTCCTCATCCTCTTTCGATACACCAGCATCTGGATTGTATTTACTTTCGGCTTTATCTTTAGGATGTCGTATAACTTCAATTACCTACAAAATTCGATTATAATATCGATTGATTTTTCAATATTTGGGCTTACTTTCGGTACAAAAATCAGTGCCATACTCAGAAATGAACAGAATATAATAGCAAGAGCTACAAAAGCATAACTGGCGTCTTGTTGGCTAGCAATCACCATTGTTACAGGAGCTGTTATCAAACACAATATTACAACATTATAAATGCTCATACCGACATATCTAGAATCGTTGATTTGTTTCACTTTAACCGATCGTGTTTCGTACGCCAAAAATAATCCAAAAATCTAAATAGAACTTCTATTAATCAGGTGTTTCTCTGTATTTCTCCTGAGAGTAAGCTACTACTTGATAAGTTAAAACAAGAAGCTTACTGCAAGGAAAAATAGCATGAAACAGTTGATAATTACCAAAACTAATCCTTTATAAGCGTAAATTGTAGCTAACCAAACGTTATTATTGTGACTCTCGCAATGTTCTAATTCTGGACGTATTTTTGAATCATCCAATAACGATTGTGGATCTTCTAACGGGAAAATTTCAATACGTCTTTGTAATGGATCCAAAACTTGCCAGGCTAATAAAACAATAAAATCTGCAATTAATAGACCAGATACCATCGAATATAATTTCCAAGGTTCTACTTTTTTCTAAAAAAATTAATCGAATTTAAATCGAAAATTTATTAGATTTCTTGCCAATATTATACCATTCTAACTTTCGGGTCGCTTTTTGCTTTAGTTGTTAATCGATGTACACGCCAAACTTTACTGAACATTGCACCGAATGATAATGTAAATCCTGCTGATAAAATCCAAGCTCTTGTTTGACATATTGAAGGGTAGGCACCTGCGGACACAAATCTACCATCTAAACCAAGAAGGAAAACCGCCGTTAAGCATACAATTATACCAAATAGCATAATTGTATTGCAAACTGGATGTGAAGATTGAATTACTCTAAAATATTTGCGAATTAATTCGATAATTAAGCAATTAATCGATTAATACCTTCGGTGATTGTTCCAAATATTAAAAACTATCAAGGCAATAGCAACAATAATTCCAATGCTGGAGATAACACACATGCAGATAAAAAGTGGTAAAGAAACTGTACGTAATACTCGTCGTATGATTGTTCTATCTTGAGGCACTTTTCCACCTGGAAAAACGCAAAATTTATCCATCAAATCAAAAAACAAAAACCTACTTTTTGTGGTTTTCTAAATATGATAAGATGTTGTTGAATGATCAAAGTGAATACTTTTAGAAAATCTTCAAATATACACAATATCGAATCAAATTTTTTCCCTTCTTTATCCCCTTTGTGTTGTTCGTAGATGATTTTGTTTAAATCCTATCAAAGCTTGTGCTTTATCTTTAGAATGGTTCGAATGTCCTGTATTTATAATAAATTCAACGTTGGTAAAACTATCTTGTTGTGAAAATGTCAGTTTTATTTCTTATTAATTCACTACATTAATTCTCTATAAGGATTTTCATCTATTTTCTTCTCATAAGAAAAGAAAAAGAAAATCGCGTCGAATATTGATCAGAAAAACTTAATGGAAACGTTGAAAAATAGAATGCCACTTATAATTACTCTCGAGTATTTTCTATTTTGTTCAATTTAAATTGTTGAAATAAATTGTTTTATTGCTAACTTTACGAATTTCGATCATAATTTTATAGGCACAGAGTAGATCTCAGGATTTTCACCGGCGAAAATGTGAGTTTGTAACTTGCGATTTCTCGCTCGTCCTTGGGACTACGACAACCGGAAATCGATTTTTCAAAAGAGCATTTCTTATAGAAAACAACGGTTTTCCCGTTTTTCAAAAATTTGAATTACAGACAAAACATGTTTTTTCGTATTTTTGTAGAATTTTTCGTATTTTCTCTTATAACTTGGCCAATTTTAATTATTTTGCAAAATGCTTGTACTGTTAGATAGCAAATGAAAAGTTCTTTTCAAATATTCAAGAAATTTTCCAATAATTGTAAACCGACATAGGCTTGGGCCGATGCTCAGTTTCCAAGGCTTGGGGGAAATGATTCTAACAATTGGGCCAGGCTTGGACCGACGTTCAGTTTCCAAAGCTTAGGGGAAATTATTTTAATCATTGGGCCAGGTTTGTAACGAGGCTTGGGTCAATATTTGGTTGCCAAGGCTTGGATGCGATGGATCTAACCATTGGGCAAGGTTAGGCCCAAGGTTTGGCTCGATGCTCAGAATCCGAGGCTTGCCAAATAACCATTGGCTCAAGGCTTGCCCAATTGTCAGCCTTGACGTGTAACGCGGGCAATCTTTGTAAAATAACGACTCTGGATTTCCACTCAATTTTCTTCGAAAAATCAACACTTTTTACAAAAATAATGCATCAATCGGAAAGAGGACAAAATTATCGACCTAACCCTATGTATTTCAAAGCAAAATAATTAATTTTAACAGGTGAAAACAATGCTTTTGTATCAGCTTTCGAATGCTGTAAAATAGAAACTGTAGAAGAAAATCTGTTGTAGCTTACAGAAGTTTTCTTAATTTTCCGGAAAACTAACAGCCGAATCGGAAAATTTCTTGAATATTTCAAAAGTATTTTTCATTTGCTATCTAACACTACAAGATTTTTTGCAAAATAATCAAAATTGGCCAAGTTATAAGAGAAAATACGAAATATTGTACAAAAAACATGTTGTTAGATTTTCGTGTGTAATTCAAATTTTCGTCAACATTTTGAAAAACGGGAAAAACCGTCGGATTCTATAAGAAATGCTCTTTTCAAAAATCTACTTCCGGTTGCCGTAGCCCTAAAGACGAGCGAGAAATCGCAAGTTACAGACTCAGTTAAAAATCTCAGCTACTCTGTGCCCTTAAACTGGATTTAAACTTAGCGCTCAAAATCTAACTTCCTATTGGTTATTTTATAGCCAAATTCACAACTAACCAATAGGAAACTAGTATTTAAGCGCGCAATTTTCTCCAATTCAAAATAGACTATAGACTGATATTTTTATAACTTGATTATAAGTCGTATTCTCTAACTTTCTGGTGATTTAAAAGAAACTGATCACTGACAAGTTAGAAAATACGACCGATGTTTGAGATTTGAGAATTTATAACAATTATTTAGATTTGTTATATTACTGTCTACTTGTCTTTAAAGAAAGGAAATAACTTCTAAAATTAATTAGAATTTACGAATTTCTACACTCTAGTTTAAACTAGGAGATTTAAATTTGGCGCTCAAATATTAGCTTCCTATTGGTTGTTTCGCAGCTAAGTTCCCGACTAACTGCAAAATAACCAATAGGAAACCAACAATTTGGCGCGTCAATTTAAATTATTCTTTCTACTTCAGAATAAACTATAGTTTCTTGGAATTTATGAAAATAATATTTATCTACAACAATTATTGTTCATTTCTATTGTATTTGCGATAAAGTTAGTTGTGTTATTGTCAATTTTATAGAATCTAATTGAAATTAAACATAAAACGAGCTTACCATGCCAAACTTCCCTATCGAACCATGTTAGATTATCCGCTTGTGTATCGTAATATCCCAACACAACATAGTTGCCGTTTATAACTTGTTCTATTTGTGTTAGGGCGATACGATCGCCCTGTGAACTAAAGGCAACAAAACCCTATAAACAAAACATTCAACTATTGAAACATATCAAGAATAAGCAAACGAGAAACTTATCTCAATAATATAGATGTATATGTATTGTTTTCTACCGAAATAATAATAATAATAATAAAATATACTTACGGATATTCCTAAAAATTGTGTTGAATTGATCGCTGAATAAATATCGTCAGCGATCTCTTTGTTGTTATAATTGAATTCCTTTAAACTTTTTCCATATTTGTGTAGACGATCCATCGTTTTGTTGAAAGCTGGCCGTTGAATAGAAAAACGAAACAGAAAAAAAACAATAACAGATATTGATTCAGTTTCTCTAGGAGAATAGTGAGGAAAAAATCAAGAAACTTCCGTAATAAATTACAAAAAAGACCAAAAACGTACCCAATGCAACCGACCACACAGCATCGTAAGCCAATGGTGCCTCTTGATATCCTTCAGGGAAACGTTGATTATCGATATCGTAGCCTTCTTTACGTAGCACATCGTTTAAACGCAACCGGAAATCTTCCGATGTCATCCCAGAGATTGTACGTTCATTTAAATTCTGATTCCACATTAGGGCTTCTGTTGTTAAATGGCCTTCAGCAGCTTGACGCATCTGTTCAACATTACATTCAATACCTTCCTTCTCTAAATTGACTTCAAACCAATTATCCTCATACCAACCTTAACGAAAACATACAAAATTTATATTTTTATTATAAATGACTTGATCTCTAGTGGGGTGTTGGTAATATTGATGTTCAATCGATTAGAAAAAGGACAGGATTAAGGGCGCGAAAAAAACGACACGTGGCAGAAAATCAATTGATCAGACAATTTTAGACAATGTAGAACGACAATTTTTAAATAAAACCACTTTTTGTTGTAATATTACAATAAAACACAATAAACACTATAAACTCTAACATAATAAGAATTTATTTCAACCCCCACATAAATAAAAGTAGTCAATTCGAATCATCGTGATTTTATTTCGTAAAGGAGCATTTTTATTGCGAATTTTACGATACAGGAGTCAATTAAAAAGGCACTCTTTAAAATGTGCTTGATTGCGAAATTCCTATTATTGGAATTTATGGTGTTTTCTAAATAATTGATACAATTTTGCATTTAAATTGTGAAAAACTGTTTCAAATCTAAATCGATTCAAAGCTGCACAAATTTTGATAAAATTCTGTNATCTAACAAAATCTTGGAAAAGAATTGAGCTTAAAGTTAAGACTACCAAAAAATCGACCACAACAGAATTAGTAACAGTTTAAAATTGTAAAAAGCTCTATGCCTAAACTGAAGCTCTAAAGCTTACTCAAAAATTGATCGAAAAGCTATTCCTTTTGTAACAAAATTGAATAAGTCAGCTGTAACCAAACACCAGAATTCGTCAAAAACTACAATTTTTGCGGAATATTTGACAAAATTAGCTCAAATTCAAGTAAACTCAAAAATGGACTGAAAAGTTTTTTCTTTAGTAATGAAATTAAAGAATAAAATTGTTTATTGACAACAAAATCGGCTAGTTTAAGACAACAATTTGCCAAAAACTAAATTTTTGAGGGTTATTTGACAAAAACTTGGTAACGAATAGAACTACCGACAAATCGACCACATAAGAACTAGTAACAGTCTAAAATTGTAGTTTCACGTCTAAACCAAAGCTCTGAAGTTTACTCAAAAATTGATAGAAAGGCTCTTTCTTTAGTACCAAAACTGAAATTGATAATTTAGAATAAAGCTTCAAAAATCAGCTACAATTAAACACCAAAAGGGATTTTTGAAAACTAATTGAGTAACAAAATTTAAAAGAACTAAATTTGTTAAAAACCACATTTTTGAGAGTTATTTGGCAAACAATTCGGATAAAATTCAGGCTACCAAAAAATCGATTACAGTCGAACTTATAACCGTCTGAATTGTAAAAACTTGTACGAAACAACCCAAAGTGGCGGCCCCATTGATTTATTGGAGACATCCGTGATGAAACACACAAATCTATCATTTTATGCCAGTGAAAACAAAAAAATAAATTCTCAACCGACTCCCTTAAGACACGGAGACAATAATCGAAATTGTTTATCTTTCCTATCCAACAATTCACAGTAGTATAGTCCCACTATTACAACTTATCTATCCACATAATAACAGTTAAGTTTCAATGGAAATTCACCGATTCCCTAGCGAAATAATTGACCGCATTACTAATTTAATACAAGATAATAGCCGATTTTTCAACAAATAAACGAACTTCATTAAACAAGAATAATTAAATTGAATTTATCACAAATATAATCTCATTCAATGATTTATACGTGATCCTATACAAAGGGGTCAGATTAGTTAATCTATTTGATCGGTCCCTAAATAAGCGATTTGATCAGCTTCGGTTTATTAATAGTAATGAATGATAATAAAATAAATAGCAGGACAATCGATATGGGGTTATTTATAGTATTTGTTATAAAATCAATAAATATAAATTAAATAATAGTCGTTGAAGATTCTATTGTTAATATTCTAACCGTATCTTTGTCAGTGTTTCTATTATTAACAAACAATGAGGTTTGATTAAGACTAGATGTATGTTATCATTTCACATCTATTATTGTTCTGTGATAACAATTAGATCGTTATTACAGTGGAGGAAGAGAAAACTCAAATCTGGAGTAATAAATTTTTTGTATTACAAGAAAATGAGTTTTCTTTCTATACACGTTGATATTCTCATTAAGAAATCTTTCCAATATAATTTGCAAGGGTGTGGAAATTCATTTCCGCACAATCTACGGTTAATAGACATAGATTGGGTACGAATTGATATCAAAATCGCGTTTTTCTGTTGATATTCTTTTTGCCCTTTAGTAAGCTTGTTATTTTGGTTCCCCGAGTCTACCATATAGATAAATGTCTTATAATAAACTCCCAATAATATTAGATCCGTTTTAAATCTAATAATAAGAATCAATATTACTTACCGATAAAAAACCACGTATACGATTTCCCATACAATTTCTGTTTATATAATTCACATAATACACGTCTAGCTGCCACAACATAAAATAATCCAACAATAACACGAGCATCTTGCCGACGTAGATTTCGTACAGCATCAGTTGGATCACTTAAGAACGATTGTCGTGTAACAATTTCAATATTTGCCTCCATACAACGTGTTTCTAAATCTTCAACTGTTGATATAAAAACTTCTTCAGCTTGTTGTAATATAGCAACACGGGACCAACCGAATTTTTTCATTAATTTAATACGTGTTGGATTATGTACAGTTGCTGATGGATGTGTACGGAATAATGTTGGGAAACGATTACGATCTGATAAAGCTGGTGAACTGGCACCGTAACACAACTAGAACAAACAAAACAATCATTTGCAACACAAGTCGACTGTTACAGCATGAGCGATAACGCAGATACTTTCCGTCAGAGTAATGGACACTATTTTTCTACTATCGCTCTAGTGCGAAAAGTAATCTTTCAATCAGGAATCAAGATTTACTCATCTACAGGGTTTTATCGAATTATCTAGACTGAAATTTGAGTGTTTTTGTTCGATTGTAAATTATGATTTTGTTGCCCGCTCCGGTGCTGTATTCGCACTTCCGTATGGTTTCATTTAAGGAGCTGTATTGACGTACAGGAGACTTTGTCTATTATTACGTGAAACGTTGTCGTTTGGCTTCTCTTTGATGTTTGTAAAGATGTTTATTTGATAGCTGGAGGCTGTGCATTTGATAACAACCATCATATATGTTTTTTCTTTCAACAACATTCTACTAATGAGAATGCTATTGCTATTATTTCCATCTAGGTGCTAACTTAAGAGTTTTCGACTTTTAAAAACCCGAATTCGATAAAAAAACATCCATTATTTAGATGAAATTGGCAAACTTTAGTAAAGTTTCTAATTATAGTTTGAGAATGTTGAAATGTCTCATAAGCAACAAGAAAAAACTGTTAAATATTAAACTCTTTATGGGGCGTATTTATTCAATATTCATCGATTCTTAACGAACTGCCAATCTAGAAGATTCTAATCGTTGAAGTTTGTTACGACGAACTTCCGGAATAGACGATTAAAACGATCAGTGGAATTGATGGAGAAATGCCGGAAATAACCGTTAAATTCCATCTGGCTAAGCGTTGCTCAAAAAATTTTACTTATTACAAATTGCGAAATTATTTGGCGAGCAATTTGAAAAATATTTTGAAGAGTTATAAGAGCGTCTATGGAGTCATTTTCGCACATGACCCAGAATTACTCATTTTGAGCAGGAGACTCTTATAGTGTAGGAAAAATTGAAAGCTCACTTTTTCGAGTATGAGTAATTTTCAAAAAGCGCTAGATTCCCGCAAATGGGTTTTTTCAACCGACTTATAATTGCGCTACAGGGCTCTAAGTGTGCTAAAATGTTCTCCAGAGATTCCCTTATGAACCTTTGAAATATTTTCCAAATCACTTGTCATAGAAACTTATAGTTCGAGCGGAGTAATAATATGCCAGTGCATCTCAACTTTTCCCAAAAAAGTGCATTTTTAATAGAAATGTTGAGCGCCACTGGTCTGCCTTTTATTTCTCTAAATTGTTGAGGTGTTTATAAAGACACTCCATGCTTTGATGCTCTTTTGAGGCTTGCTCTTCAAGTGTCGTAACCGCACTTATAGGCCTACCATTTCAATCAGCCCCTTTAGAAAATCAATCTACCATACAAATCAGTTTGATATAACAAAATTTATAAAATAAACCCCCTTAATTAACTGTAATTAATCTATAAATGGTTTGTGATTTATTATTCGCTAGAAATAATTAAATCTTGTATATTTAGGTTGTCGAATCAACGATTATCTTTAAATAAAACAGCCTATAAAAGGGGGATGAAATGGAATTTTTACCCTATTTTATACACAAATTTTAAAACTATTTGTTTTTTTCCCATTCAATTGAAGCTGATTTGTTGAATTCAATCAACACAAACTTTTTCTATAACGCTTTTTTATAAGTGTTGTAATCTCAAAGGTTTTTAATTGGTTTTCGGACCATGCTGGGTGATCAAATTTACTGATTAGAGAAACGAGTAAAGCCGATTATTTTGTTTCCTGATTCTTTTATCTTTTTCAATTACTCGAATTAAATACAGTTCGCAAATTCTATATGCGGTTCTACTCATTGTTTTGTAAATTTTTCGTTAAAATGTACGAAAATTGCAAAAACCCCATTTGTTGTAAGTCCATTAATGAATTTGTGATTGAATCAATTCCACTTCGGGGCTATACAAATAGAGCTGAAGACTACTTTTTTGCGATAATAATGGACGATAAAACCAGTGATTGACTGTATAGCAAAGCAAAAAATGAAGTGAAATAAACGAGCAATCTATCCGTCTCATCTATTTGTAGTTGTTCGGATAAATCCAATGATTAAGAGCGATTTTGAACGAAATCAAAGCTAAATCAATTATTGGAACACATATAGCTCAAAAACTATAGTAGATATTGAAATATTTAATATATCATTCGATTCTAAATTCTATTCTACCTCTATGTAAGTCTTTGGATTTTTAAAAAATCGACAAAATTCCCGAGAATTGTAAAAAATTAGGTTGATCCGATAAAAACATGATTGTAGTGGAACACAAATTGCGCCCTATAAAAGTCAATCAAATCGAATGAAATTTATATCGATAGAAAGGCGAAAGCCGGCTTTACAATTGGACGGTATCGTAATTTCAATAGGCATTCAAATTTTTCTGGAATTCGCACTTAAAGTGGCGTATTTTTTCCGAAACTGCCGATAAAGCGAGCGTTCTATTCAAATACAGTCGATCACAAGAGAAACGTATACTTTTTGAGATGTTATGGTCTATCGTGTTAGGCGATGGAAAATTATTGATAACGTACGAATCGATTGCGAATTGTTCGAGGAAATTTAATAAACTTACCACAACTAAATTCCACATTTTCGCGGCCTCGGCAACGGTTGTACAGACTGTGCTGCAGCCGGCTAGCAACATCAGCTTCTGTGGTTGATTGTAGAGCAGATTGTACATAACACTAGCACCCAGACCTGGCTCACACTAGAAAAATTTACATAAGTTATTTGCATCATTATCTTCGAAACAGTGTTTCAACGGTTTTTCCCTTCCATACAGTTTAACATTTACCAAACGATTTACGTTAAATCGAAGAAAAAAATTGTTGACACTAACTGCTCTTCGAGATAGTGTAACGGGGAGTATTTTCAACAGAAAAAACTATTTTATTTCTAGTTCGTTTAATATTTTATTTTACAAACAACTGTATAAATAATTTAATAGAGTTTGACTTTTTATAATACCACCGATCAAACAATAACAGTAAGTCTACGTTATCACCCGAAGTTTCTTTAGAGTTGAGAAGAAAATTTGCAAACTAGCACTTTACTAATACTCGACCCAATTTTTTCTTCGATATAATCGATGATAGCTTTCAAAATTTCTATTGTAACGATTATTAGACGAGATATCTTGACATTTCTTCCAATTCAATCTGTTAGTCGATTTAAATATTAGATTAAAACGTAAAATTTTTAAATAAGTACATCTTATTGTCCAAGTTTAGATTAAAATAGATTTTGGTTTAATTACAAATAGATTAAGACTTGTGGAAATAATCTGACTTTTCGTAAAGTTTTGCGAATTCAATTAAAGATTCTCAACGGCAGAGTTTTTCGATAGAAAACGGCGAAATTAGACACACGGAACGTTGAATTTCTCAAATTCATCTCTATAACATTTAGAAAATCGTTAATCAAATAGGATCATATGGTCGTTAATATGAATGATAATTTTTTATAATGCCAAAATGAAATGTGTTGATGTAATAGAATCTAGTTATGATTAATGGTTTTTATAAAGAAATGTGAATTTTATCCTACTTATTACCGTTTCTATCCATAATCCTTTATCTCTATTCGCTAGAACAATTCGGAGTGTTATTCATTTTGTCGAAAAATCATAAAGATTACTCCTTTATTATACCGAGTGGTTCATTTAAATCTTTATAGGTTTTATGCCATTTCCTCTAACGATCGAATCATTCAAAAATATTTTGAGCTGACATTTTAATCTAACCGTATCGATCGAATATGGACATAAAACTATCAAAAATGACTAGTTTGGTGGAAATCGTTAAGCTACAAAGGGCAAATTTTGCTAAAATATTCCCTAATTCTGATATATCTCGAATCGCCCCTTACAATCTGAGGAGATTTAAGGGTGTGGTTCCGGAAAATAGAACAATTGCACAATGAGATAACTTTTTTATTTGCTAACCGATTTCAATGATCTAAACGGCATTTGAAAGAGCATTTCAAGAAGCAAGGAAATACAAATTTGATTTTTCGAAATTTTGATGTAATCTAGAGTTACAGAAGGAAATANATTTATTGACGAAAATCTAGGAGCATGATTTTTTTATAATTTTGGACAATCTTCTATAATTTCGCCGATAATTTGGTCAATATTGAGGATTTACGAATGATTTTTTCACACTACATAGATTATAAAGTGCTTTCTAAATCTCCAAACAAATTTTTAAATTGGCTTACTAGTTTTCCGCGAAAATGCCAAAAGTTGAAACAATGCTACTATTTAATAATCGATAACTTGTTTTTAAAGATAAATAGAAGCGCATTAGAGAAAGTTTCTTGTTTTGATCATTAGAACCATGGCCCAAATGGCCCAGTCAAATCCGATTTTGCTCACCTCGCTGTCGTTGCTGTGCAATTTGAGGACATATCCGGGCAGGAGATCTTTTCGTGCATTGACATCTTCAAGGGCGAGTTTAGCAGCTGGCATACAAGCTTGTCCACCTTGCCAACCACCTTCACCGGCAATAGGGAAAATACCACCGATATGTAACACATTGTTATCGTTGTCGTCGTTGTCGTCCTCCTTGCCGGTGGATATTGGTAATGAGACATTCACACATACATATAATATTATTATTGTACCGATCCATTGTTGCCAGTACTGGAACAAATAATAATTGAACATTAATATACACATTTTGATATTGTTGATTTTAATCGCGTAAATGTAATCAAATATGAATTCAGTCAATAGTGAATTGAAATGGAACAAAAAATTGTAATATTATGGTTGAGATTACTGAACCAGGACTGCCATTAATTCTGACTTGGAACAAATATACAACGGTTCTTTTATTTCTTAAGCTATTATATTTTTAAACTAGAAGTGATTTAAATTTCGCACCCGAAAAAGCAGTCTTTTATTGGTTTTTTTACAGCCAGCTTTACAGAACCTAAAATTTTTGAGACTCTACTTATAATTATAGACTTCTATAACTAAAAGTCGTAACATACATTAACTTCTAATAATTTATTAATATTTTAATATTATTGGTTTATGGGGGAAAATTTTAGAAAACATATGTCTAGATTTTCTTCTATAATTCAAAATTTCCACGACACTTTCCAAAACTGTAAAATGCCTCTTATGGGGCTTGAAATTCTCTTTCGAATAAGCCCAAAAACTTGAAAATCCATTAAAAAATAAACGAAAAACCAAAAATTTCCTAGATTGATGATATTCTGAAATCGTTTAAAAATGGTGGATGCGCCGGGTGAATTTAATTTAAATTGAACGGTTTTATAAATTGGAAGAAAAACTCGATCAATTATACAAAACAACACTAATAAGAGGACCAATAATCAATTTTAAAGTTAGTAATTTTGTTCTACAGATTCACCAAACTGTTTATTTAAAAGGAGCGCAATTCAAATTTTAATCAACAATCTTAATAATTTACGAATTTGTACTTTATTGTAATTAACGTATAAAAAAAGAGATTTATCCGACTGCCTAACATTCGAATTGTTTATTTTTAATTAAAGTAAAAATAATTTTCGAGATATTCATTAAATATTAGAGGTTTAATTGAAAATTCTTCCAACTAGTTTTATCAAATTATTTTTACATTAAAACGTTGTTGAAATGGTAATTAATTTATTATCACAACGACTGGAATGCTACTATGTAATTTCAAATATGCATCCGTTCCACCTCTCTCGCCCCCCATTTCTCCCTAATTCCCCACAACAGATCAACAATATGATTCTGAATAAAGCAAGACTTTTATTGTTCGAATTATAAGGATCGATTTGATTCCAGGACAATCGTTTGAATTGATAACGGAAAAACGACGATTTCTACGTGAAAATAAACCACTCTGTGAAATTTCAACCCTTAAAATAACAACGACTCCAATTTAGCAAAATTTGCGTTGAAATTGAACCTATAAATCGAATCTTTATTGCAATTACTGTTGTATTATTTCATTTTTTTGAGGCCTACAATCATCAATTTAACCGCAACTGATTTCTAACGAGTCCGTTTCTCGTTGTTGTCTGGAAATCGCCCGATTAGATCTCTCTTTAATTTTTTTTTCATCAGACTTTATTATGTTGTTGTTGTTTTTTTTTGTTGTACATTTTAGAATCCCAAGAATATCAACTCATCAAATATAAACCGCCCATTTAGGAGATGCTGCTCTAATATAAAATGAAACAGTAAAGTTTATCTTAAAATTAAATCTGTTATATTTATTCTGGGAGTGAGGGTAGATGAGAGAAATTGCGCTATTTTATATTGTTGAAGTTGTATTTTTAATAAAAATAATCTAATTTTATGCGGTATAGTAGAGAAATTGGTACGATCGATTTATTTGTTGAATTATTGAAGAATTCCGACTTTATTTACTTTGAACTCCAGTTAGCCGCTATTGAATTTATCAAGTAAACATTCAAAACATTGTTTTATTTCGATTTTATTATTATTCTGTACAATATCAATGGTTTAGATTATGTTTATACAGCCTATTCGATATAAATAGTCCAAGTTTTTATAGCAGTCGCTATTAATTGGAAAATATTTTAACCGGCAGTCTAGGGGATATTTTGGCAAAATTTGGACTTGGTAGCTCATTGGGAAATTGCCGAAAATCTGCATTAAAGAATAGGGCTAGAAGTCGGTAGAACGTGGAAAATTTGACGATTTCTCGTTTATTTTAAATCAAATTCGCCCGGCGCATCCACCATTTTTATACTGTTTCTCCTGGTTATTTTCAAATTTTTAAATTATCAATTACTTGTTTATTTTTTAATGTACATACAAATTTTTGAGCTTGTTCGAAAGAGAATTTCAGGCTCCCCAAGAGGGATTTTATAGTTTTGGAAAGTATTGTGGAAATTTTGTATTATCGAAGAAAATTTAGAAACATGTGTTTCTAAAATTTTCCCCCATAACTCAGCTTATATCAATTTGTTTGCAATGATTATGCGGTTTAATCGATAGCAAATTGAAAGAGTTTCCAGAAATTTTCCAATCGACGCGGTAGTTTTCGGGAAAATTCAAAAAAATGGCAAAAGTTTGAATTTTCATTAAAATCTTCTAATCATTCCGCATTGTTATACGCGACATGGCCATTTTAAAGTGTTTTTTAACCAATTTTCCAATGAGCTACGACGTTCTAATTTTGCTATATGCTCTCTAGGACTATTCTACAAATCCTCAAACAAATTTTCTCGGAATATCTGCATGAAAGGTTAATTAATGTCGATATTTTTTAATAAAATCGATAACATGATAGATCTCCATTGATAATACCAATTTACATTTGAATTATTGTCGGTTCTATGATTTATATTGCAACACAAAATTGACTTAAAACCTTGACTTTTGACCTATTTGAATAATAACAACAACATGAAGTTCAACATGTGTTTCCAGGTGGTTCTCTTTATTGTTGAATTCGGGCGCATTCACCATTTTTACAATCGCTTAACATGCATATTTACCATACTGGGAATTGCAAAAAAATTCTATTTATCTTCAATTTAAAATGCAAATTGGTATGATTTGAAATTGTATACTCATCATTTTATCCACCCTTTGTCCAAATCTCGAATTCACCCCTTGAAATCGTCCCGTTATTACAACAATTAAAGTTCAAATAGTAATTTGGCTAATGTTCAACTTTGCCATTTCTAAACAATATGTAGATTATATAAACGATTATTTACATTTCGTTTATTATCAGAAATTATTTCCACTATAGTTTTTCGAAATAAAATCAATGGTTGATTAGTTTTAAAGATTGGAATATTCATGAATTTTCAATCGTACATTTGTTGAAATTCAAACAACAAATTTCAGTTGATTTCAATTCAATTAACGGTCGGATAAATTTATATAAAATCACCATAAATTTACCAAATATTAAAACAACTGTGGTACAAATAAATCTTATTGTTGACACTCAAAATTAGCATTGATATCAATTAAAAAAGCGAATTTGGCGGAACATCTAGGGATTTTAACGAGAAACTGTGTGTGTTAGTTATGTTAACGATTATAACCTCAAAATTTGAATTTAACAGGACACTTTTTAAATATGCTACTTTGTGATTTTTATTTAAAATCGAATAAAATAAAAATTGTATTTATTTTATAAACATCTTTGAGGCTTTAAATAAAACTTAAATTAGTAAACAAATCCTTCTAGTTTATTTCAATAAGCTAAAGTTTAAAATTATGGATCTATTTTGCAAATATTTTCTCTAATGTTCTTGTTTCAAAATAAACCAAATATATTTCTATAAAAACGCAGCAATAACTTAGAAATAATTTTAAAAATAAACAAAACTGAAAAAATAACAAATTTATAGAAAATTCTTTTAAAAAATTGCTTCAAAACACCAAAACGCCAAACTAAAATCGAATTAGACGTTTAAATTCTGTTAATTTTGCAATAAATTTTCTATTGGAGCAACGGAATTTACCGAAATCAAAGTTTTAGCGTTGGTTCCAAAATTAAAAGGTGTCCGATAATAAGTCGGAGAATTCAAAACTTTAAATTATGCAACCCACTGTTAGATTGTCGAAAATTTCCGCAATTCAAAACTAGATTTTCAAAAATTAGAGACTTTTAAAGCTGAAACTGTCCCGATAAGAAAACGTTTCCTTTTCGAGGAAAATTCCCCTTTAAGACTGTAAACACTACGTATTGCAATAGGGGCTTATTCGACAATTTCGTGTGCAAATAGCGCTTTTTTCGAGTGGTGGCTTTTGTTCTTCCATTGCTATTATTCATTGTGGTAATATTTTCATTAATAATAAACCCATCTGGTTTTTAAATCAATTCGAGTATACACAAAAATTAGCGATTATAATTCCGTAAAATATTACAAAATCTGTTACTAAGCTATATCTATTATCTTTAATATAAATGCAATTAATCACAAACGTGTATATTACGCAATTTCAAGGAGCTTACATAATCCCCAAGTTGAAGCTATTTCGGTTCAAGTTAAAATTATTGATTCTAGCCGGTTTCAATTCAATTCAATTCAATTCAATTTAACGTTTTTGGGTTAGATATTCTAATGTTGCCTTTACGTAATAGTTTCAACTGAAAAAGCTGAAATTCAACAAAAATAGTTGCCTTCAAAATTGAAGTGTTAGATAATTAACCAAAGAACTGGTTGTTTTTCCCCATCGACCCAATTATAATTAAATTAGCACAGCCGTTAGCTATTCGAGATTCAAATGAAGCGCTGGACCCATAAGAGAGATAAAAATCTATAATGCTATAATGACGTCAACACATAACCCACACATACATCTATTCTTATTAGAATATATGTCGAGCTTTTCCTGGAGATCAAGCCGAAAATAAAATCTCGTACACGTGAAAAGTGTAAATTTAAAAATTATTTACTCAAAATTCCAACAACTCGACTAAATATCTAACACAGAATTGTTCTTATGTCCTGCTGATTTTTATGGGATCAAAACAGTAAACAATGTGATTAAACAGAATGGAAAAACATGTTCAGGAAAGATTTCGTAATAAAAGAAAATAACAAAAAAAAAATTGTATAGTTGAGTATAAATTCAGCGGACGTATAGCTTATCTCCCATGGTACTATGTCCTCTCTACCGAGCTTGACAAGTACGATGAAAAATGACAACGCTCCGGACAATTCCCCATATACATGAACTAACTTTGAATAATCATCTAGTGAAAGAATATGGTCAACGGAATACTAAATCAAATTAATGGTATCTAATGCAGACTTTTCATCAATAGACTTAATTATTTTCGATTTAATTTAACCATAAATTCGAAATAATTCACTTATTATGATATCGTATAGTTTGAATTCTCTACCAACTTTATAGTTAGAAATTAACCACTTTTATGTAGAAATTAGTAGTAAAATTTGCATCCTTATGTTGGTACCATTGGCAAACTAAATTATACGTCAAAAACATAACCTATAATTTTATCTATGTGTTCTTATTTTGCAACGATATTTTGAAACGAGCAAACTTGAAAGGCTGAAATTTAGAATTTAAATAACACAAATAATGTTTGAACGTATTTTATAAAGTTTAGTTAGCTTTGAAATAAATTGTTAATTTCAGGCAATTTTCAAACCGTTGAACCGCTTATTTTAAATAAAATACCGTATATTTTTTGTTTAATTTGATAGATTAAAGCTATTTGAATCGAATTCCTATATTATCTGTAATAGTTTTTCAGTTATTCAAATTTTTCAATTTTCTTCATTTTGTCACCTGAAAAACAACACATCTAGTCGTCTATGTCATTAATTCGGCTGCAATAAAATACAGAGAAGGCTTAGAAACAATTGTCAATTCAATTGTTATGGTTAATATAAAATTTAATTAATTAATTATTGGTAATTTTTTCAATGAAAAAAGGATGAAATCGCTGATTAGATTCTTGAAATATTTTTTTAGGTAGAAAAATTCTCGAAATATCTCAAATATTCAATTCTAACCTCAATTGTTACAGTAAATGTCTGTTAGCCAAGCCTTCTATGAGTTTTTGTTTTTCGTAAATTAATAAGGCACAGGCGACTAGAAATTTGATAGTTGCAAGCTGAAAATTTTGAATAAACGAAAAATTGAAAATTNCAATTTAAATTTATAGAGGAAAATCTAAATGCACGATTTTTGTCTATATTTCTGCACATTTTTCTACATTTTCACCGATAATTTGGTCAATATTATAAACTGACGAGTGATTTTTACAGAGTTCATAGAAAATAAAAAACGCTATCTTAATATTCAAAAAATTTCCCAATCGGTTTCTAGTTTTCCGGAAAATTGACAAAAAGTTAAGGGCCTACATCAGAACTTCTCTTGGATTTAGTGTCCCGAGAATTCCAATTTTTAATAATCGATAACTTGCTTATTTTCGTAAATATTGCAACAAATAACACAACATTAGAAAGAGCATTTCAAAGAACATTAGAAAAAGTTTTTCATCTTGGAAAATTTCACTCCAATTTAAATTTATAGACGAAAATCTAGATACACCTTTTTTTTTATTTTTCTCTACACATTTTTCTATATTTTCACCGATAATTTAGCCAATATTATAAATTTACTAGTGATTTTTGCAGAGTACATAGAAAATGGAATGCACTTTCCAAATCAAGAAGAAATTTTCCAATTGGTTCGTTAGTTTTCCGGGAAAATGCCAAAAATTGAAGGGCTTATATTACACCATTTTTTTCGATTTCATGCCAATACTTATTAATGGATAACTCGCCTATTTTTGTAAACATTGCGCTGAATAAAACAGCATTAGAAAGGGCATTTCAGGGAGCATTATAGGTAGTTTTTCGCCTGGAAAAATTTCATTTGAAGTTAAATTTGTAGACGAAAATTGAGGAGCTTGATTTTTTCTATATTTTTGTACATTTTCGCTGATAATTTAGCCAATATTATCAATTTACGAAATATTTGTTCAAAATAAATAGAAAATGGAACGCGCTTACCAAATCTCCAAGAAATTTCCCAATCGACCTGTTAGTTTTTCGGGAAATTATCAAAAATTGAGGCGCTAAATAGATTAACATTAGACAGAGTAACCGCAGCTTGTAATATTGTACTTTGAAATCTTTCTAATTCCATTTCGGTCATTAGAATCTGCTGGAAATCAAACGAGAAATTGTTAATCAAATATTACATCGGGTTTTTGATCGCCACCGGGGCCAAAATGGCCGTGTTATCAATTTTACAGTAGACTTTAAATATGCATCAGTAGGCTATCCTGTTGACTCAGCCAGTATTCTATCACTTCCAAACGATTTTTGTTGTTTCATAGCAAATTGTTACAGATTAAATGGAAATTCAAATTATAATCTCGGATAGTTTAAGGAATTATTGAAATAATAGAATTTTAGATCAATTGGTGGATTGGTTCGGTTATTAATCGAATAATTAATTGTGTTTTAAAGGCGACTATGCATGAATCCATATATGTTTAATGTGGTGTAAACAATAATTCAACACTAGTTTAAATTTATAGTTAGACGAATTAATATTCATAATAATCTGTTGTGGGAAGCTTACAATAAATGAACGTAGATATACATAGAGAATATGGAGATAGGCGTGACTGAAATGTATGTGGTTTTGTTCAATAAAAGCCCCTAGTTTTGACCCAAGAGCACCATACTACATATAGAATATTAACCACAGCACGAGAGCGTCTGGGGATTCAAACGGCTATAGACACGACAAGGGCATTGCCATTTAAGATTTCCAAACGTATTCCTTGATAAGAAGCGTAAAAAATACTTTTGATACCAGCCAGAATTTACAATTGTGTAAATTACTAAATGGACGCACAACGGAATTCAACTACACTCCACTAAAATTCAAATGTAAATATTCTAACTATGTGGACTTTATTAAAAGCTGTTCATTATTCCAGGAAATATAATGGAAGTTAATTTGGATGCGTCAAAAGCACTCAACTCGACCGTAGAAGGCAAAAAATGCCGACTAAAATATTCCCTCGAATCCTTTTTTAAATAGACACCTAATCAACAACAAAGCAAGCCAGTCTTTTTGATAGAAGTAAAGGCATTTAGACTTCGTTCTATTTTCAACGGATTGTCAAAGAAATTGTATTAAAATAGCGGCTGTTCGGCTCCTCTATATGGAGACTTTTAAACTGGAACATCACTTATTCGGCTGATAAAAAAAGGTGTCAGATACACGTGACAGTTCAACGTTGAATAGATAACCGTGCGTCAGTTGAAATGACGGTTACAATGCTCACAAAAGAATGATTAACATTTAATTTTCGAATTTTAAACCTAAAGTTTAATACTTTACGAATTATGTTTTCTATTTTAAGTAAAAGCGCACACACTTCAATTACTTTCAAACTTATGGAATTATTCGTAAATTTATTTATGAAAATTAGCGCTAATAACCGAAATTTTAACGAATTTAACAGAGAATATCCCTTTTTAATAAAAAGCAAATAAATAAATCCAGATTATCTCGTTTACACAAAACTTTCAAGTCGAATACCGACCGTCAGGAGTAAAGTTTCGCAAAATTGTCAAGTTTACCGTCTAAATATCGACGAAAGTAGTCCATTTCGCGCCCAACTTCGTCTAAATTTCACGCTGAAGTCACAGAATTTTGGATTTTCAGAAAATTGGTATTCTCTACTTTTTAAGAGTATATTAAACTGTATAGGCAAGAATAAAACAGTCGCCAGTGTTGTTATGGTAACGAATCAGCAAAAATTTAGAGAATACCACTTGCAAATCAACTGTAATTCGTAGAATTGTAATCAGACCGTTAAAATATCGAAAAGACGACTCTTTCAGGCAAAATTTTTCAATAAATTCATAGAATTTTGGATTATCAAGGTTGCCGTCGAAATATCGCTGAGAATGTTTTATATACAAATTTTTCGGCGCATCCGCCAAATTTCGCGCCGAATTGAAGGGTTTAGCGTTTTTTGAGTGCCATCATAGTTAGGGGAATATTTGCTTAAATGAAACCGATATGAATTGTTATGAAATTCGATAAATTCGCCGATACAATTTTATATTTTGTATCAAATCTACATGTGAAATATCGCCCGTTCAGTATTTGCCGATACTTTAGACTGATCGAATTATGGAAACGGTTCGTTTGTAAATTTTGTGCTATCAGTT
Source organism: Hycleus phaleratus (assembly GCA_013841185.1). NCBI lineage: Eukaryota > Metazoa > Arthropoda > Insecta > Coleoptera > Meloidae > Hycleus > Hycleus phaleratus. The sequence goes on along the minus strand of JACDRP010000574.1, from coordinate 7,884 downwards.
TAGTAAAATAATCCCCTAAGAACTCGTTAAATAATTCCTGGTGCGTTTACCATATTAATCGCCACATTTAACCAACTTCTTAAGCAAAATTTTAGATTAACTTACGTGTAAACAAACTACACCAGCATAAAATACAAGATTTTGATAATTTTCGGTAAACAAAAACAACAAATTAAAATCAACTTTAATCAAATATTTGTTTAATAGAATTAATAAAATTTCAAATTACGTTTACACATTGTAAATCATTAAAAAAAATAGAACGCTGATGTTAATTGTAGTGGAAGTTTTCATATTTGTAATTAGATGTTAAACAACTGTTTGAAAGTACAATTTTAGGGTTGAATTATGGAACACACCTTTCAATTAAACCTTCATTTGCAGTTCTCCCCCTATATACATAAAGTTGGAAATTTATTCAAGCCCTTTAAACGTCCTTCGTTCACATTAGCAAATCATTGAAAATATTTCGATATTTTTACAATTGTAGAATTCTTTTGATCGAATACAACGAGAATTTTACGTGTTTCCGCCGTTCTCTCATCTATCACTTGTGATTTTAAGTTATTTACAAAATTTCATGGCAATTTGTTATTTCCAAACAATGAAATGTTCGGTAATAGATTGGATCAAAAAAAGACCTGTTTGGAATTTATTGAAATAGTTCGAGTATTAGACGGATAAAAAACACAACAAAGTGTAGGTGGAAATGGTGGATGCGCCGAGTTATTTCAATATTAATTAGAGATATCACGGAAATGCTTTAACAAAAACCGAATCGGGAGTAGATTTTTTTAATTTATTTTAACGGAAACAGACGCAGGTACAAAAACTACAAAGTTGCTGCCAATTTTCCGGAAAACTAGCAAACTTCTTGCGAATTTAAAAAACGCTTTTCATTTGCTATATAATGTGGGAAAATCGTAGAAAAATCGGCGATATTGGCTGAATTCTACAGGAAAATAGGGAAAACATGCTCCAAAATTGTGCGTTGTAATTCAGGATTCAGTAGTCCTAATTTTTATCAATTTTCCGCAAAACTAACAAACCTATTGGAAAATTTCTCGGAAATATCTTTGAGTTGATTATAAACTGCAAGATCATTAAAAAATCGTTAATGTTTGTTAAATTTTGGGAGAAAATAAGGAAATTGGAAAACACGGCAAGATTTTCCGCTCTAGCTCACAGCTGAATTGGTTTTTTTCAAAACAAAAACCGCCATGAATATTCCTTAAAATGCTCTCTCTTTTGCTACCGAATTTATTACAATAGCTCATCAAACGAGGGAGATGTCGATTATAAAAAATTGGTATTTTTCGGGTATCGTTTCGAAAAAGAAGTGTGATACAGACTCGTCAGTAATTTTCCGGGAAACTCACAAATTTATTGGAAGATTGTTAGAGATCTGAAAAGCTGTTTCAATTTGCTATAAATTATGAGAAAATCTTTGGGAAATCGATAATTTTTGTCAAGATATAAGGGAAAATATGGCAAAATTTTGAAAAGACATGCCCCAGGATTTTCCTCTGTAACCCAGAATTACATTGGCATTTTCCAAAACAAAAACATTCATAAATACTGCTTAAATTGCTCTTTCTAATGCAACTAAATTTATTACAATACATCATCAAATAAGGGAGATATCTATTATTAAACATAATCATTTCCAAACACTATGTTGAAAAAAAAAATTATAGGCTTTCAATTTCTGGGAATTTTCCGGAAAACCGACAAACCTATTGAAGAATTTCTTGAATATCTGAAAATCTCTTTCTACTGGGTGTATACTGTGACAGAATTATTGAAAAATCGATTATTTTTGCTAATTTGGAGGGCAAAATATGAAATTTTAACGAAAAAATAGGCGTTCCAAGATGTACCCCTATAACTCAGAATTTTCCAAAACAAGAACACCCATAGATGGTCCTTAAAATGCCCTTTCTATTGCTACTGAATCCGTTACAATATCTCTTCAAACAAGAGAGATGTCGATTATTAAAAATTGCAATTTTTCAGACATGGAACAAAGATGCAATGTGGCCCCAATTATTGCCAATTTTTCACAAAACTAACTACTATTGGAAAATTTCTTGAAAATTTGAGAAACTCGTTTAGTTAATCATCGATTGTGAGAAAATCATTGAAGTCTCGATAATATTTGCCAAGTCACGTGGAAAATTTGAGAAAATTGTGAAAAAGTCGTGCCCCAAAATTTTCCTCTGTAACTCAAAATTCATTTGGAGTTCTTCAAAATAAAAACGCTTCGAAATGCCCCTTTCTAACGCTATTACACTTATTCCAATTTCTCATCAAACAAGAGATATTAATTATTAAAAATGAATCTTCAAATTTCAGTAGATTTGTATCGTTTTGACATCAGTAATTTCCGCTTGAAGAGGTGCAGCAACAGAGCTCGGTAATATCTCAATTTTTACAATTACCGAATTAAATGTAAAACAAAACCACAATGGCAATATTCGTCGACTTTTTAATTAAACTTCAGCAAGTTCTCGGGCAGATTAACGGTTGAAATATCGACTGGACAAACAGAATAGAAAACGTGCCTATATTAGTATTGCACCAATTTCAAATTAACAATAAAATAAATTTATCGCCAATTTAAATTAACACACGTGTATAGAGACATCGTTACAGTTGATTCAATCAATTTCCTTATAAATTCGCCTCACTTATTACAATAATTACAAGTTTCCGTGACCTAGTTCTATAATTATCGTAGTTTTGAAAAGTTCTACAACTTAAGACAAGCTCCCTTATTATAGTCAAAGATCATATATTGGAAGAATTTATAAATTAAAGATTGTGATTGTAATGGGTTTCCAACAATATGTTCGTGCCGATTCTATTGCCGTATTTCATTCGAAATAACCGATCGATTTACAATTTAATCGGCATACTTGAAAATTAGGACTTGTTGATTATTTTAATAACAAACTAGGCTTTTCACGTCAATACAACAACCTCAAATTGGTTGTTATAATTATCAATTACAATTCGGATTGGTAACGAAATCAATTCGTTCCGAATAAAACGTAGAAAATCCGTTAAAGAAAACGAACAAGAGGTATTCTTGGCTATACAATAGCTAAATCAACAGATATCGCCCCGAAAAACCGCCAGTTAACAATTCTATCATGAAAACTTACAATCCGTGATTAAATTGTATTTGTACGAGTTGGTGAAATTTTAATTTAAACATTTCAACATGTAATGTTAGAATAAAACGATGAAATTAAACGGGAATAACTCGTAAATTATGTGAATTAATTTTAGAAAAATCCGAATTTTTGTAATATCTTTTCAATACTGTCTTATCTAAAACTTCCGACTATCGTTTATTAAACCGTCGTCTTTGATCTTTTCTAGTTTTTTCCCCAACAATAGCGGAAAATCCCCGATAGAATAACGTGTCAACATTAATTGTGTACGCTGTTTTAAATGCAAAAGAAAATAAAACGAAAACGACACCCCACAATGGTTGTAATAAATTAAAATTGTTAGAAATTCTATTGTGAATTCCTGAAATAATCGATTCGTATCGGATCGATTTTTGGATTTATAATTTTGTATTTTAAACGAACATCTAATTAACGACAACTAGAATCGATCCATACTGTTGTGCCCCCGGTAGTCTAGCTGTTTATTAGTTTTATAATCGAAATATTTCGTTTAAATTAGCGTTTAATTGCAACACACAAAATTGTGTGTGTGTTTTCCATTAATGTTAATTAGTTTAATTAATTTTATAAATAATTAACTTACCATTATTTCATATTTTAAATAAATTCCAGTCGTAGAACAAGTAAATTAATTGAAAATGTTTATTGTGGCCGCATATATTCATGTCATTCGTGTTAGATGAAGGTGAAAGAGAATTAGAAATGAAACCGGAATAGAATCGTCACTGAATTTGTGTAATTTTGACCGGTTGAAACAGGCACACCTCCCTGGCAATGTGGCACATAATTTCGTTAGAAAAATCACTGATTAATTCATCAAAATTACCACTTACACTAGCGATAATAATACGTTTAAATTATTATTAATTGTGTACATATTCGTCTAGATTAGGAGTAGTTTAAAATAGAAAATTCTAGTTTTATCATGTCCACATAGAGAGAACGTATCGTCCAAATTGTAGAGAATTGTAGGAGTTGTAACAGCAATAACGTCTGAATTTCTATCACAGACTAAAATAGCAAGTCTAACACACTGTATATATTGATCACTTTCCCACTATTTCACCTGTACGAACTGGCGAACGGCGAGCTTTTAGGGGAAACTTGTTTTCCAGCCCGCGGAAATGGCAACAATGAAGTCCCGATTTCCCCTACAGTGTATGCGCGCCGTCAAAAACGCTGCCGTCTAAGCTGCTGCCGGGGGTGCCTAGACGACCGACGTCGTCGTCGTCACGACGCACAACAACTTATTGTTTATCAAAAATCCAACGATAGTATCGGGGGTGAAAATGTAGAAAACGCGGAAGATCAGATATTGATTTTTTATTTTTTATCGCCCCGTGTGAATTGATTATTACGCAACATTTGACAGCTAATGAAAAATCACTTGCCATCTTATCCTTGGCGAATCATTATTCTTCAAGACCTTCCGTACTCCCTAGCTCAACCACTCCATTACCTGCCATTAATAATACTGCTGACTTTGATTAAAAAGCTACCCTACACTAGACCAATTTTTATTTGTAACGTAACATTCAAATAACCGAATAAACTAAACAACAATATGCTAAATAGATTCAGATCTAATTAACAATCAAAAATGCTAACGAATTTCTGTTTTTCCAAACAACTCGAACTTGGGATAATTATGGAGCATCAGTAAACACAACGAAATCCGACCATCATTATTCGGCTAATCAACAAAAACCCCACAATACTCCAACTTTATCCAACAATTTTGGTTACATTTCTTCTTATTTCGTCTCAATAAATCGAATTGAACCGAAACAAATCAAGCAATTTCCAATACTGACCCAAGCTAGAGTCGGTGAAAGTGGCAAAGTTGAGTAAATGGCAGACAACATCAAAACATCCAATCGATTTGTCAGAAATCCCAAGGGAGAAGTCGACAATTCAACAACTATACCTCAATTGCCTTGTAATCGACGAAAGGTTAACACGCCAGTTCGAAAATAAACCTATTAAATCATTATTAGAAGAAAATTAAAAAATATAACGATAATTTTATGGTTTGCCGCACATTATTACACTTCTAAATCAACCAAATTACAACGATAATAAAATTCTTGCTTCAATATAAAAAGATACCTAGCGTACTGTTTTAATCAAACTTTTATTACCAATAAACAACCGGTGATATTTCGTTATCGATCGACAATTTTAAAATTCCCATTAGTCGAATTTTCCGGAAAACTACCGAAAATTTCCTACATATTTGGAGATTTTCCAGTTTTCCATCGAGTAAACCCTATATTCAATCCAAATAAAACAATTATGGGGGAAAATTGGAAAAACATGCTAGACTTTGATCTATAACGCGAAATTTCCATATTTTCCAAAATTATCGAATTCCTGTTGTGCGGCTGGAAATCCTCTATCGAACAAGCCCAAAAATTTAAATTTTTGTTGGAAAATGAGCGAAAAATCGAATTTTGAAATAATGGGAATTAGTGTAAAAATGGTGGATGCGCCGGGTGAATTCAATACGTAGCGCTAATTAAAAAGCCATAAAAAATGTATAAAATACGACAATAATTAAGCGTAATATACACCAAATTAAGCGCAAATCCATTAAATTTCAGTACCGTAAACCCGATTGATTTCGCCTTATTATTTTTAATGTTATCAATTAAAAATTGTAACATTCCGATATTTTATCAAAAAATAATTGGAACTAGATTCTTACGATTGTTAATATCAAGCGATTTATAGTAGAATCGTTGATAATCTAATAATTGATAACAATAAAATTGTCGTTCAAATATATTGCGATAATAATAATAAACTGTATTAATAGGTGTTGAAAATTATTATCCAGTATCAGGATTACATAAAGTAATAAAAGTTGTAATAATTTATAGCAATTCTAGTGTCATCTACTATCGATAATTCGAGTTATAAAATATGAATTAGAACACTATAATTTGCGTTATAACAATAGTAATCAATAAATAATAATCCTGATGTGATGCTCAATATGTAAAAATTTCTGTATTTAATTTATTAAAATTCAATTAATTAACAGTAAAATCCCCAATTTGACGCGTAATAAAACCCATTACATAACAACTCGTTTAATTTGGTACTTTAGTTAAATTCTAGATCAAATTTTCAATTTTTGTTAAACGAATAATTTGTTTTAATTACCGTGAAGTATCGATTATTATTTTCAAATATTCGCGCCAATTTCCGAACGGTCGTCAATTCGGCGCATGCGCTGTTATAATCTAACCTAAAATTGAGCAAACATAACCTAAATATTTACAATTATTTATTTTTGTTTATTTTGTAATTAAAGAATGTCGGCGCCCCGGAGCCTGCCGCAAAGTAAAGAGGCGCTATTGAAGTCGTACCGGACCCGATTGAAAGACGACGTCAAGAGTATGTTGGAAAATTTTGAAGGTTAGTTCGGCCAATTGGCCCCCGAATCCACCAACTAATCCAACTTGTCTAGAAATTGTTAAATTGGCAAAAGGCGAGCACGATACCCAATTAAGCCGGATGACCCAATGCGAACAGGATACGTACGAGATGCACGTACGTGCCGCGAATATCGTCCGAGCTGGTGAATCTTTAATGAAGTTGGTATCGGACATCAAACAGTATTTGATATTGAACGATTTCCCGTCGGTTAACGAGGCTATAACGCAAAATTCGAAATTGTTCAGGTAGTTGTGGTTTAATCTGTACGATTTGGGTTAATTCGATTGATTTGCAGGACGAAACAGGCGGAGTGCGATCAGAAATTGATGTCGTTACGGGACGATATGGCCGCCGATTTGTACGATCTAGAAGAGGAATATTATAGTAGTATCAATAAATAATCGAGTATACGGATGCGGCAATTCTAAATAAAAACATATCTGTTGGTAATGTTTTTATCGTAGATTACAATTGTCTGAAATAAGCTACGACAGCTGGATCGGAGCCAACTGTGGATTGTAATGTTTCTAGTTGGAATTGCCGTTTATATTTATTAAAAATTTTCTACAATTTTGTTGTTTGTTTAGGCGAAATTGATGATGGATTTTTTGATGATAGTTTCAGTGATTTCGGGCGGTGGATGGTTGTGTATGAGTGGTTGTTTCCTTAAATTACCCTTAATATCGGTAACGCAACGTGCGTTACATTTCGTTTTAGAATAATAAGTGCACACCCAAAAGATTTTCCGTCGACTTTTATTATTAATTAGAAACGTATAACGATCTAGAATCATCTTGATTTTTCGTGTCCGTGTAAATGCGAATTGAACATCACCTAAAAATGGCAAATATCAGTAAATTATACAAGAAAATCGCGATAATTTTGCTCGATTCAATAATAACAAATATTAATATTAAAATGTTTTTATTTCTATTATATACAATCGATTTTAAGTTGTTTTATTGTAATAATATTCTTGTGTGATTATTGAATAGTTTTCTAAATTTTCGATCGGCTGGCAAGTATGAGTGCCGGTCAGTTTGATCGTTTGATCGACATTTATCAAACAACGGGCTTTACAAAATCCACGATCGTACATGCAACATTTCCAATACGAAACAGTTTGGGAACAACGGTGTTTCATGTATTTGTAATTGTTGATAATTAAATGGGGAATTTGTCGGCAGCCTTTAATGTACGTCACAAGAACTGAAAATAAACGTAAATTATTAAAGTTTTA